>BPLQ01012314.1:533214-592334 GCA_021605075.1 Caerostris darwini
CTTTGTTATATTTTAATTGAAAATATAACAATATAATTGATTATTTATTAAAAAATATATTTTATTAACACATTTATTTATTATAAAGATAGTCATTTTTTTAATTTTTCCATTGACATTCATTGAATCGCCATTTTCATGTATATATATAAATAACTATAAATCTTCAGAACTTAGGAATTTCAAGTATTTAAAATTTAGCATATGTTCCTTTTGAAAACAAATGTGCATTGATGTTTCTGCTATTCATCTTTATAGATTGATCTTTCTAGGAATGTTCTAAATTTAAACGTCTAGAATTTCGAAGGCATTTATCAACTGAAATGTTTCTCCTAGATTGTATTTATGATCCTTTCAGAAAATAAGTTGACCTTTATGCTTTTTAAATTTTTCAATAAAATGAAGTAGAAAAAAAAACAATTTTAGATAGAATAGTTTTTCTTATTTGTAGGTATAAAATGGCATTCACTTGAAAGTCAATAAATAAATAAATAGAAAAATACTGGAAAAGATTAACAATTGAACAAAAGAAAATTTCCAATAAATCTTTCCGATTCGAGCTCTTTTGAAAATAAATTGGAGCTGTCATTCAAGTGAATTAAAGCTTTAAAGGGGAATTCTAGATTGAAAGTATTTTTGATACAATATTTCCAAAAGAGTAACATGAATTTCCACTAAGTTTTTATATTTCCGAAAAATTCCACTTCATAAATTAGTCTTTATAAAGCCTTAACGTGGAGTTGATTATGAAACACTTGATAAAAAATATTTTGTAAATAATACATTTTGAAAAATCGTTACAAAATGGATGATGCTTAAAATTCTATTGTTAAAAATATCTAAACGCAGATACAACTTTTGTTAATTTAAATGAAAACTTTATGTGATTTAAAAAAATGTTATTATTTGTTTTCCTTTTTCATCGAACCTCGTGTTACATTTATACTATGTGTGTCATGAATAGCCCACAGACATGCGGTGAGGGCAGGACATTACTTTTCGGAATGACTTTTAGAATAACAGACCACATTTGCGTAGCGTATGTGAGAATACCAGTAACACTCCCACCTGCCGGTATGACTTCAAAAAAATGACTTCGTCAAAATTTACATGATATGCTTTATTTCCTTTTACGGGGTAGGTTTGTTAGTTCTACGCCCAAACGCTTTACAGTCATATTAGACTGGGGTCTACGGTTTAAAGTGGATTTCAAACTCCTACAAACATCCATGCCACCCAGCACCAGAGTGGTAATCACTTGGTTATAAGTACCTATTCCATACAAAATGATAAATTAATATAAGATCAATGAAAATCAGTACTAAATTTCTATTTAATAAAATAATAGAGTATTCTTTTAAGATTTTTCAAATAATTAGAAATTATTTAAAAAATAAATTATTCATATTTTAGTAATAATATTTTAATATACATTTTATAATATATTTTATTCTTATAATGAAAAATAATATGTATTATAAAATGCAAGAGGCCAGAAAATTTATTGTGTTAAGAAAAAAACATATTTTAATAAAATAAGGATGTTTTGAATAAAGATATAAGGAAAAATGCACACTAAAATATATTATTGTGGAACACATTTTATTTATCTATGTTTACTTCAATATTTTATACTCATAAAAATTCATAACATAGAAACAATGCAGATTCAAAATGATTCTATATTCAGTTTGAAAAATGATATATCTCACTTTATATATATATATTTGTATGATGTATGCATGTAATGTATACGACTATTTCATTTTAAGAATTCGCTAGAAAAATGCATTCAAGACATTTTTTTAAGATATTTAAATATAAAATACTAAAAATATTTTATTTAAAGCATTTATTTTATGGAAAAGGAGATATACATGTTAGAATACCACAGTGAAATCTAAAAAAAAAAAAATAATAAAAAGTTTCGTGGAATAAATCAGAAAAAGTGAAATAAATAACGGTTTTGGGTAGAATTCATAAAAATAAAATTTAAAAAAAAAGTCTTTATTTTATAGTGTTGTAGCATTTTTTTTTTCACACGGGAAGAGTTTTGGCATTTCATTCCCATGAGAGTGGAATGTGTTATTTGACAACTATATAATAAAAACCCGTCACTCAAATGTGACAGCAGACAAGCAGTGTTGTGGGTAGATATATTAAATGCAATTAGAGTTTTGTGTTGATGAGAACAACCTGTCACTCAAATCTGATGGCAGATATTCGGTCTCATGTATAATGGTACTCATAAAATCAGCGAATGTCTGTGCGATCTTCCCATATCGAAATAATTACAGATTAAATATAGACTACACCATGAGTTGCTCCATAGTGATTGGTGATAGACCACGAGCTGAGAAATGTCTACTCGAATGAAAAGTGAGGGAAGCTGACCCCCCTCTTTACGGATGGCCTTAAAAGAAGTTTATTGGTGAAGGAAGGGGAGAGTTCTGCGATAAGTCAACCAGAAGTGTTGTTTTTCTTTTTTTGACTGAATAGGCTGGTGTTCCCGCATGTTTTTCAAAGTGAACTCGTTGTGGTTTCGTTTATCATGCCGCGTGATAATTAAGGTCTACCGCAGACCAATCAAATAGAATTCGAGGTCGACACGAGAACCCTGAAAAATCTCCATCCTGGAAGTGAACTGTCTCTGTGATTTAATCGTGTACTAGAGATCAAATTTAATTTTTATTTGTTTTTCATATCTGTATATAATAATCCAGTGTTCATATTTGTATATTATATATACATATATATACATAATAAAAATTAAAATGTTCCCATGAACCTGAAAGTTATAGGCCTAGAATCCGTTATAGGTCTAATATAGCCTGAGACGTTACAGTAATTATGCAAAAAACGCTTTTTAAAATTCATATTCTGCATCACAGAACGAGATCTTAAATGAATAAATTTAAAAACTATTTTTGTACTTTTAGTTTTAAGTCATAATTTGGAATCGGAGGTATAGGAACTATATTTCTCGCCAAGTATCCTATATAGCCAATTATAACGCGCGCATATAATAATATGTGAATATGTATATATATATATATATATATATATATATGCATGAATGTTAACCAAAGTATTTAATTATATTTACTAGTATTTCTTAAATTAATTATGTTAAATTATGAATAATGTAGCTTTGCTAACTAAATAATGTTAGTATATGATGATTCTGCTGTAATTAGTTCGGTTCTCCCATCAAACCTGACAACATGGTCATAATAGTTAATGCACTTTTAACGTGCTGGTTTACGTGAATTGTTATATATGATAATTACTCTAAATATGTGCAAGTTCGTGCTTTAATGTTATTAAAATGCAATTAATTTACAATGTTTTAGGTAGGAAATGTTAAAATCATACTATTTGTTTCAATGTAATTCTTAAAATAAGATGCATATTAGATCATAGACAATCCAATAAATTAAGAAACGCTTCAAAATTACTAACAAAATCTTTGTAAATGCCAGAAATAGGAAAGGATATTTGTTATAAATATATCAAGTGCATTTACGACTGATAATAAATAAAAAAAGGTTTTAATAAATGGATATTAATTATTTTAAAATTTTGAATTAACTAGCATAATTTGGAGTAGTCGTCTTGAATAAAATCTTAGTGTTGCTTTTATTGAAAGTATAGTATAGAAAAAAAATAAAAGGATATTAAAAATAAAATTAAAAAAAAAAAGAATTCAAACATTTTAAAGAAAAAGATGTTCATCTTGTTATACGATTTCAATTTGCATAATTTTTAACGGTAAATAATCTATTTTTATAAAATATTTAACTATAATTTTAAGTATTAAACATATATTAAGTAACATATATATAAATGTTATTAATTTTAAATATTTAACTATTATTTTTTTAAAAAGAGTTACTAAAAATGCTTTTGTTTTCCTTTTAAAAAATAAACAGTGTAAACAAATAAATATTTATAAAATTTATGCAATATACATAAAATTTAAACAGTGTAGTGTGCAGATTGAGCAACCAGATCATAACTAGGTGTGGTTGGATTAAGATACTTGTGCCACAGGTTGGAGAACTCACAGCTTTATTACACAAGCAAAAACGTTACATAGATAGAATTTGACACCTATAATAATTAACACATTTAAAAACATGTATTATAGATTCGTGAAAGAATTCCTGGTTAAAACCCTAAACTCAGCTACGCGCAGGATACGCTAAATATACTTCCTCTCCGGGTGAGAGTCTGTAGGCCAACTGACCATTTCTCCTGAACGCCACATGTGGGCGCTCTTTGTACTGTGTAGGAGAAAGCATGATTGCACGTGCTTAATAAAGTGCAAGAGACGTTTTTCACTTTCAGAGGATGCGGTTAATTTATACGAGTTTCAGAAAACCTAAAAAAAGTGTGATTAAATATTTATAAAAATTATGCAATATACATAAAAATTACTGCCGAATCTGAATAGTGTATATAGTGGAGAAACTGCCGTTAAATACCATTAGACACTTTGCCGAAAATAAGATTTCTACTTCTTTCAAGATATCTAGAGCTTTCTACAAGTAGAAACTACAAATGCTAACACAGTGCCATGCTTATCAACCATTCATATCTAAAACCCAGCTGGCATTATTATGCTAGCTAGATTTCATTACCATCTTTTTTCCTAGACATCATTTATCCAAAGATCGGGGATTTAATGTATATAAAAGAGATATTTTTTTATATCCCCCCCCCAAAAAAAAACTTAACTTTTTAAACAATAAAAAAAATCACATGTTATAATTTAACTAATATATTCTTCTAATAATTACTTTATTGCATTATTTTTGGATTTTGAGATTTTTTTTATTTACTTAATAGCATCCCGAAATAGAATAAATTAAAAAAAAAAATTAATGAAAAAAATATCATTAATACTGAATATAATTTTATAAAAAAAACATCAGTAAGAGCTATTGTTTGGAATTTTGATCAGGATAAATGTTACTTATATATAATATTTTTTCTAAAAAACAAATAATATTAATTATAATTTATTTTTCTTAATTTTTGATTCAGACAAAATATTATTTTATTCAAAACCTTTTTAAAAAATATGTATAACATTTTCTATTGAAGGAAAATACATTTTACGTTTTCTATAGCTATATTCAAATTCGATTTACTGTGATAGTTCTTACACGAAACACAATTTTCTACAATTTTCACCCTTTTTTTGCACACACTTTTCTGTTCTTGGGATAGTCCTATTAAAATTTAAGAAATGATTTACAAAATAGCATTACCTTTCAAAAAAAGTCAAAATTTCTTAAAGAAAGAAAAGAAGGAACGAAGTGATGCAAAAAAGAAATGAGTCAAGAGATTTTTAAAAATAAAAAGAAGTCTCTTATCAGTTAGAGATTTAGACAAATACGGTCAAATTTTTAATTATGTAAAACCATTGAATCCTAACAGCTATAACTGCAACGTGTGTTGCAAACATTACCTCAAAAACGGAGAGACTTAATGGAGATTGTGACTGATTGATTAAGCATTTCGCAATCATAGTCAGAATGCCCCTTTTTGTCTTCAGAATATCTTATCTTATCTATTTTTGTCTTCAGAATTATTACCCATACATCCTCAAAAGTGGAGCAATTACAATCTGAATCTTATTCCAAAAAGACACTGTCTTCAGGAACAATGCGACTCGTTAGTGATTGCAATATGTTCTTTTTTTTTTTTTTGTCTTGAATAGATTGCCAGACTGCCTTATGGGAGTTTTTCGGATTTACTCCTATATGACAAGCACATGCGAGTCAGTTATGTTTAGACAATCGCCCGTCTATGGTTGATTACACATATACACAAATAGAACATGAGACCTACTGAAATTGACGGATAAAAAAACAATCTTTTGTACATCGCGGATTGTAGGTAGAAAAGTCTTTAATGTATTAGTATAAAAATTATAGCTACAAAAGTCCTTGATGTGTTATTATAAAAATTATATGTAAATTAAAGTCCTTAATGTATTGGTGTAAAACTTATAGTTACAAAATCCACATATTATTATAAATATTATAAACAGAAAAGTTTTTAATGTACTATTATAATTACAGATACAAAAGTCCTCAATGTATTAATAAAAACATAGTTACAAGAGTTTTTATTGTATTATTTTAAAAATAAGTACAAAAGTCCATAAGGTATAAAAATTATACGTGCAAAATTCATTAATGCATTATTATAAAAATTATAGGTGCAAATGTCCTCAATGTATTATAAAAATTATAGGTACACAAGCTTTCAATGAATTATTATAAAATTCATTGAAAAATTGATACAAAAGTCCTTAATATAAAAAAAATAACACCCCAATATTTCAGAACAAATATGATTGGATATCTTCCGCTTGCCTCTTAAGTATTGATATAAACGATTCAATAGAACAGCATTCTAATAATATCAAAAGTTCCACGTTGATTTTAGCTCCACCTGCAAACCATCAAGATTTTTTTTCTGAGCAATAGATCCATAAATTCCATTAAAGCAATACATCTTTTAATTCCATTATTCTTTTCCAAATTAATTTATGGTGTCATTCTTAACCATATATCTCTATATGTCTTTTATTTCTTCTCAGGCAAGCCGACCCCTTCCCTGGTGTGGTGGCGGAGTCGTCGAATCGTGGACGACAGCTACGAAGTCCTGGAGCACGGGATTACGAGAAATGAGCTTTTTATCGAAAAACTGCAGCGCAGGGATCTCATGGCAACGCTCACATGCCAAACCACCAACAATAAAATATCACCTCCTTTGGAAGCCTCCGTCACCCTGGATATACATTGTTAGTGCCAATTTCATTTTTTATATTATTCTGTATTATAATTCCCATAATCGTTTAATGTGACTCATCAATCCTTAAGTAGGAATAAATGTAAAAGTTTTTTTTTTCATGTACATGAATGAATGAGAAAAAAATATATTTGTATTCTCTTAACACATGCAATTTTAATAATAAATAATTATTGCTGCATTTTAAAGCTCAAGTTTACTCTATTGATAAACGAGAGTAAGATGAAAAGTTCTCGGCCGGACAATAAAAGACTGCGACTTTCAGTTAAAAAATTATTTTATTTTTCTACATAATCTCCCTTGACTTCAACACACTTGTTCACCAACTTCAGTATTATCTCTAACATCAGTATTGCTTCCCGGAAATGAGAGTCTGGAAGGTTGTGAAAATATTTTTTTTTGTTCTGATGCAGCTGGCAAACACTTAGACAGCTTGATCTTGGATGTCTTAAGGCAAGAGCTGCACAGACGTTACTCACTTTGCATTACCCAGGGGACGCGTGTTACTTGAGGATACGGACGCGGAGTAACAATGCTTCCGCAAAGCTCTACGATCCTATTAGGACCGGGACCTACGGTTTAAAGTGGATTCCGATCCACTACAAACATCCATGGCACCACCGGGACTCGAACCCGAAACCTATGCTACCGAGCACCAGAGCGCTAGCCACTCGGCCATTCAGGCCTGGTTGTGAATATATTCATCTACGGCTATCTCAACTTCTTCATTGGATGCGAAGCGCTTCCCAGAAACAAATTTCCTCAAGTCTTGGAACAAATGAAAGTCTGAGGGTGCCAAATCAGGAGAATAGGGGGGATGGTCGAGCAAATCGTACCTCAAATCCCACAGTTTTCCCATCGCCAAAGCAGCCTTGCACACAGGTGCGTTGTCCTGGTGAAAGGTGAATTTTTTCTTTGTCAATCCAAGCCTCTTCTTGCGTATTCTGGCATTCAGCTGGTCAAGAAGGTGGGAGTGATGTTCGACTGTAAATGTTTTGCCTTTTGCAAGGTAATCAATTAACAGAATCCTTTTCGCATCTCAAAAAAGCTCTGGCCATTACCCTTCCGGGAGATACGATCGACTTCGCTTTCTTTGGTCCATGGTGACAAATGGTCGCATAAAATCGATTTGATCCCTATTGAATTGGTCCAAAGATTTCTGTGGAAATCTTTTGCGCATTTGCTTTTGATCGGCATTCAGCAAATGGGGCACCCATCTTTCGTAGAGCTTTCGCATCCCTAATTCTTCATGCAACCCTTCGCACCCTTTCGCACCCTTTCTTCCGATATCCCCACAGCCTCAGATATCTCACTCACCTGCACTCGACTATCGTCCAACACGATACCATGCTCTTTTTCGATGGTTTCCGGTGTGGTTGCTGTTTTTGGCAGTCCTTCACGTGTGCCGTCTTCGAGGGATGTGTGGCCACGTTTAAATTCAGCTGCCCACTTTTAAACATTTGATGTGGAAGGAGCAGAGTCCCCGTAAACTTTTGTCAACTTCGGATGAATTTCCTTAAGGGTTAATCCATCCAAAACGAAGAATTTTATGACAGCACAGTATCCAAGTTTATCCATTTTAATGAAAAAAACGCAAGGCGTCTAATGCAAAAATTCGTGTAAGCAAACTAATCGAGAGAACAAGTTGAAACTTGTCATACGAACTAATGACACGTGAACCTATGCAGGAAACATAAATTTTTGCTGATTGGAGTGCCATCTCGGTGTCAGTCCGTGAACTTTTCACCTTACCCTCGTATACCAGGAATGTATAAACAATAGGGTAATGTCCTGTGACTTGCCTTATCATATGATCATTTTCCTTAAAAATATAACAAGTGATTTTCTTACAGAGATGTTCAGATTTTGATTGAAGATTAAAACACAAAACATAATCCACTAAGTTTAGCTTAATAAAAAAATACCATATAAATATTAAAAATACTGTATTCAAAGTTTTCCAATTTTTTTTCCTAACTAGAAGATCAGACTTTTTGTCACTAACATGCTAACCTGCATGTAAAATCCCTGTCTGCGTAGACATGGTCCTTTTTTAATATTTCTCGAAGCTAATTACCTTTTGTTGTGTTAGATAACACAGTAAAATGTGTAAGCCTGTTTAAGTTACTAGTATTTGTGAAAAAGTGATTATAATAATGAATTAAAAAAAACTATTAATGCTAATTAACTTTTCACTTGACGTTTGGTTACTACAAAATTAGAACCTAATACTGAAACACTAATTAAAATATTGTAATATCCAGCTTTGCTATATATAGCAAGCTCACATTATTTATTTGCTGTTTTATTGTATTACTAGAAGACCCGGCCACGCGTTGCTGTGGCTTTCTTGTATTTCGTTCAATTATTCGATACTATAATTGGTATTGTTATCGTTTGCTGTCGTGGTTTGATTTGTTGACATGAGGGCCCTCTCAGCACGGCTACGTCGTACCTCACGCCTACGGGTATTGTTGAGGTTAGATTTTTTTGGTGGCATTTTACTGAAAATGATAATTGAAAAAATACAATACAATTAAAATAAAATCGGGATATAATAATAAATGACTTAAAAAAAAATTCACAATAAAATGTAAACGATTGCTTAAGGTACACGAACACGTTCGAATGAATTTTTTTGAAATTTTTTATCTTTGTACACATTTTTGGATTGAATGTATCTAAAAACTAATGATTTCACATAAAAAAATTTCATTATTATTATTATTATTTTTTTTTTATAAGCTAAAATAAGGGTAAAAATGGCCAAAACTTGATACTGTTACAAAACATGATAACTCAAAATCAAATCAATATTTTTTAAATTTCTAAGTTTGTATTTGTTTGTACTAACATATTACAGGGAATGGATCCCTGGTAAATTTATATCTTTATTATTTTGTGCTAGTTTAAATGCTGTCGGCACAAAATTCTTTCAAATTTTGCATGTAATTCCAAGCTTAACAATTAAAATAAAAAATATTTATGTAGTTATAATCTTTCAGAGTTTTATTACCTGTAAACATTTATGAAAAACATAAATACAAAGTTTTGTAACATTTGGATCAAAATTACTTGTGTTATGGTGCTTCACATGAAAACAAAAAGCATAAAAATTCGTTCTGAGAAAAAGCTAAAAACAACTTTTAATTGGAGATATTACTTTTAAAAATGTTGTAAATATATTAAAATGCCATTGAATTATTAAGTTCATAGTCTTATTTATTAAAAAATATAGTTTTATTTTTCCTTAAAGCTCTAAATATTTTCTGAGCTTTGTTTTGAAAAAGTTAAAATTTGCTCGACTTTTTTTTTTTTTTTACAACTTCCTCCTATTTGCAAAGGCTTTTTAATATGAAATGACCTGGATTTAAAATATTTAGCCTTTTTTCAAGTGTTTTGATTAAATACATTCAAAACCTTTGAATTTCACATAAAAATATCAACTTTAACTATTTTTTATACAATTTATTCTTTAAAATATGGATAAACATTGCAAAAATGTGATATTGTTGCAAAACTTGATAATTCAAAAATAAATAAAACATGAATAGTTTTTTCCTTTGGAAGTATTTTTATGTTGGGAATATCCTTATGTAGGTAATATACTGTTTTCAAATTTATATCTTAATTATTTATACATTTTTGTATGCTTAAAGTTTGTCGACACAAACTTTTTTTTACATATTTACAAAAATTCTTAGTTTAAAAACTGAAATAAAAATAATTTATGAATTTAGGTTAATTTCCATGTTCTATTCCTTTCATACATTTAAAGAAAACTTTTACATGAAGTTTCAAATCATTTAAATGAAAATATATGGGTATTGTGATGTTTTGAAGGAACACAAAATGCATAAAAATTCAAATAAGAAATAATTAAAACCAACTTCTAAATGTAAATAAAAACAAATGTACATGCATAAAAATGTTATTGGACTTTAAATTCTCCTTTATTAATATAAACACTTATATATTTGTTTTGTTTTCTTTAAATAAATTCCAATTTAAAAGTACCATTTATAAATTTTTCTTCGACAATATTCAAATCACTCAAATTTATAACTCAAATTCTTTGTTTTTCAAATAAAAAAAGTTTAAAAAAAAATGTCCTTGATTTTCAACTTGCAACTATTATAATACCTTTTATAAAATTTTAATGTTATCATTATATCACATAATTGCAGAGTTTACTTCATTTTGACACTTTTCAAAAAATGCTTAAAATTCATCATATTTCTTTAAAATTATATTGTCTATATTATATTATCTTGCAGATCACATTTCATTTTAGAATTCTTAATCAAATAAAACACATGTTGACAAACTTTAAGCATAGAAAAGTTCAATGTTTTGATTCACAACTTTTCATTCCATATATTTTATTCCAATTCAAATTCAAACTTAGAAAATAAAAAAAAATATTGATAATCAAATCAGGTAATACTTACATACATTTGATTTATTTCGCATAGAAATAATATAAATTTCATACATTATAATTTTCACAAAATTTAAAGTAGTACATAAAACAATAATATTCAGAACATGAGAATTTTACGGTTATGTAGTACAGGCATCGAGACACGGCGCCATCTAAAAATAGTCATTATATTGTTCGAAAAAAAAAAACACTACATTGTTGCCACTACATTGGTCTGCCAAATAAATTTTAAAAAATATTTATT
This sequence comes from Caerostris darwini, assembly GCA_021605075.1. NCBI lineage: Eukaryota > Metazoa > Arthropoda > Arachnida > Araneae > Araneidae > Caerostris > Caerostris darwini. The sequence goes on from BPLQ01012314.1 coordinate 544,731, forward strand.
GGTGGACCCCCCTTATCACTTAGGGGTTTAAAAAATAGATTACGACCGATTCGCAGACCTACCAAATATGCACAAAAATTTTCATAAGAATCGGTGGAGCCGTTTCGGAGGAGTTTGGCAACAAACACTGTGACACGAGAATTTTATATATTAGATATTATTATTATTATTATTATTTTGTTTTTTTTTATTTATATTTTATGCTTTATATTTTTATGATTAATTATTTATTTATCTATTATTATAATTTTTATGTATTTTCTATGTTTTTGTGTTTTTATAGTATTTACACTAAATAGGTTTTTTGTGTATTTTCTATTTATTAGAGTGAATAAATTATAACTGTTAATTAATTTTCAATTTATTTTTTTATATAATAATGAAAATGTGACAAAATATAATGAGAATATATTATAAGTTATAATGAGAATATGCTGCTTTAAATCTCTGCATCCCTGTTATACAAAGTTAAAATAATTAATTTTAAGACCTCATTTTCATTTCTTTTTTATTATATTTCTAGTTCTTCCAATTAATAACAGTAATTAAGCAGTCACCTTAAATTACGGAATTCCACCATTAATTAGGATTCGGAAGGATTTGTGATTTAATAATCGATTACGTACTTCTTTAACTTGTTACTACCTATAGTTAGATAAAAAAAATGACCTAGTTTTTAGCGCACTGGTCTTCTTATATGAAAAATCTGAAAAAAAAATGGACGATATTGTATAGAGCTACAATTCTCGCTTAATGACTAGGGGGTCAAGAAAATTTATTTGTTCGAAGGTTGAGTTATAAAAAATTAATAAACATGGTTTTTAATTTTGGTTTATATGGGTTATTTATAATCTTTTGTTGTGTTAGATAATACAGTAAAATGTGTAAACCTGTTTAAGTTACTAGTATTTGTGAAAAAGCGATTTTAGTAGTGAATTAAAAAATTTATTAATGCTAATTAACTTTTCACTTGGCTCTTGGTTACTACAAAATTAGAACCAAATACTGAAACACTAATTAAAATATTCTAAAATCAAGCTTCGTTATATATAGCCAGATCAAGTTATTTATTTGCTGTTTTATTGTAATATATTATTATTATTATTATTGTGTTTTTTTTTTATATATTTTATGCTTTATGTTTTTATGAATAATTATTTATATTGTAACATAATAATTTTTATGTATTTTCTACGTTTTCGTGTTTTTATAGTACTTATACTTTTTTTGTATTTTTTATTTATTGCAGTGAATAAATATAACTGTAAATATTTTTCAACTTATTTTGTGTATTCAACTTATTTTGTATTTTGTGTGGCCTGTGGCCAAGTTATAACAAATTTTATCACTTCATTTAAATTTTTTTTGTTATATTTTTAGTTCTTTTGAATAATAACATTAACTAAGCAGTCACCTTAAATTATTGAATTCATCCATTAAGATTCACAAGGATGTGTGATTTAATAATCGATTATGTACTCCGTAGAGATTATCTAGTTCGCTCATTGCCACTATTTATAGTTAGATACAAACTGACCTGGTTTTCAGCGCACTGGTCTTGAAATAAAAATCTGGTTTTGGTAAATTGAAAAATTTGAAAAACAAAAAAAATGGATATAATTGTATAGAGCTGCATTTCAAGGGAATTTATTTGCTCGAATGTTGAGATATAAAAAATTAATAAATATGGTTTTAAATTTTGGTTTATTAATTTTAACTTTAGATAATATACAAGGATTACAAGTATATCAAACGGAAAATGTTCTTGTTTACAATTGAATGGACGAGGAACCTGATGGCCGAGTGGTTAACACTCTGGCGTTCTGTACGACGGGTGCATAGATGTTTGTAGTGGTTCGGAATCCACTTTAAACCGTAGGTACTGATCTAATATGATTGTAGAGCATTGTGTGGGCAATGTTACTCTCATCCATAGCGTATCTTCAAGTTACACGTCTCTCCGGGCTAAATGAGTAATAGCTTTGCAGCTCTTGCTTATGGTATAAATATTAACTGTCTCAGTATTGTCAGCTGCATTAGAATAGCAATGGAATGGGTTTATTAAATATGTGTGTAGATAAGATTATATGTATGGGATTTATGATGTCAATAGTTATTGTGAATTCTATAGATCGGTAAACTTTATGATCTTGCATTCCAGTAAATTCATAATTTTAAATACCTTGAACCAATAGTATGAACCTTGAAAAAAGATAAATACAGTAATAAAATATTAATGAGTTAATGTATTAAATATAATAACGTTGAATGCTTTTTTTTCTGCTAACAAAATTTTAATTAGTTTGTTATGTGTTATATGTTATTATTTTAAGTAATTTATTTGTTAAAACAATATCGTTAAAAGAGCGCAGTTGTCATATTTAGTTTAATTAATACAAAGTAATTTAATCTTTCTTGTGTATTATAATTTTCGGCATAATATTGTTTGAAGTATGTTTATCGAATTTCAGTTCCAATCATATTACTGCGAGACGAACATAACATTAAAGACAAACATTTATTTCAAGTCGAGACCAGCACCAAAATTTAATTGCTTTGACAGATAAATATATTCTTTTGGGACAAATATATTGTTAAAAATGGAATAAAAGCTTTCATTGTTTTTCACTCGGCAATTGCTGTTTCTTTTTAATGAAGAGCTGACAATGATGTCTTGATACGGATGACCGAAATTTAAATTTGAGAATGAGGTTGGATGGCAGATCGATGAAGTTTTTATCTTTCAATGTTGTATCCGCAGTTTGTTGCAAATGATGGATTATCCCCATTGCATTGCAATGTCTGAGATCTCATTTCTTTGCGTAATAATGATAAAAACATCATGAAAATGATTGCAGGTGTTGTTGAACAATGGTTAACAGCCTTCTATCTCATGTCTTATTCAAAATTTAAAAGCATTTGCAGCCAACTGCGTTTAACTCATTAATATTTACTTTTGAAATACATACATCTTACTTCGTATTTGCGAATAAGTTCTTAAGTTGTTTTTGCACACAGATGTTTGATTCATTTAACAGCAAAATATTATCTATCAACTATAGCCATCTATTCATTATAAGAGTTTGGGAAATTTTGGTTTCTTTTGTTACTGAAAAAAAAATAATTCCATTTCTTCTGACAGAATGGATACACATATAGTATTTTTTCAGTTAGTTATAGTATAGTTAGGTACATAGTAATTAGGTTAATATTTTTCACCTAAACAGTTGTGGTATTGGGGAATTAAAAAAATTAACAAATAGAATTCATTTCAACAACTGCTTATTGAAACTAAAGCATCCCTTTCCATTAAGATTCCCTTTAACTAACTCCGGTTAAATCCCACTGAAAAATTGAAACCGCTTCAAACTAGCTATTGATTTCAGATTGAAAGCCTTTGTCTTTGTCTACAAGTGATTGGTCCGCTGACTCCCCAAATTCCTGACTGCTCCTAAAATTCCCAGTCCTTGAAACTATCTCTGCTATAAATATCCACTTTAGGTCTGTTAAGATAGATATCAGTCCTTGATTTTCACTACTTTCAAAAGGCGGTCACCATTGTGACATACCTTTTATCCCCAAAACGGAAACGCGCAGCTGAACGTTAAGTGGATAATTGGGACCATAAGGTCCCACAAAGTGAAGTTGTTGAATAGCGTCTTCATATCTTTTATGAAGACTACACTGACGGAAAACTTTGATACAACAAATAACTTTAAAGTCGGCGCATTGATTTATTCGAAGAGTTATCCTTATTTTTCCCAGTGACAAAAATAATATATACACTCATGTCTATAAATTAAGGATAATTCAGAATCACACAGAAATTGAACTCTAATATAAAAATTTCTCCTGTAGAATTATCACACGCATCTTGAAGAAGAATATGCAAATTACAGAAAACCACCAGATGGCGCGGATAGTACGTCACAATGAAGAGAGTGTAAGAGAGGGGTATATAAGGAATGGTGGCAAAGAAGTAAAATTGTCCACAAGCGCTTTAAAAGCCTTTCAGAGCAATAACTGTATAGTTATGGCACAAAGGAATCATTTGGATGATTTTTTACGTGGTAGAATTATCGGACGACTGGAATGTGGACGTACCCAGCTGGAAGTATCCCAGGAACTTGGAATCGCCCAGAGTGTCATCTCCAGGCTTTGGCAACGATTCCAAGATGATGGTAATGTGAGTAGATGTTACAGCTCAGGACCGGTATTTAGCAATTACTGCCAAAAGAAACAGACAGAGCACAGCATCAGACATGTCTCGTTAGCTCTCTTCAGCTACCGGTACGACAGTTTCAAGGCAGACCGTGTACAGACGCTTAGGGCACATTGGTCTATATGCTCGTAGGCATGTCAGATGTGTTCCACTTAACGCAACTCACTGTCGCCTGCGATTAACCTGGAATATGGACACCGCAACAGTGGTCTGGTGTGAAGTTTTACGACGAGTCCAGGTTTAGTTTGCAGTCTGATTCTCACTGGACTTTCATATGGAAAGCGCAAGGTACCCGTTACCACCAAGAGAACACCATTGAACGATACCGTTACGGTGGTGCAGGATGGCTCGTTTGGGGAGGAATTATTCTTGGTTCCAGAACTGACCTGCATGTTCAGAGTGTAACGATGTCAGGCCACATCTATCGGGATGTCATTCTGGAACAACATGTACGTTTGTTTCGGGCTGCCATGGGTGCTGAATTTCTGTTTATGGATGACAACGCCCGTCCTCACCGTGCAAACATTGTAGAAAAATGCCTTCAATTGGAGGATATCACCCGTATGGATTGGCCAGCATACTCAGCGGACTTGAATCCAATAGAGCATGTGTGGGATATGCTTGGCCAACGAATTGCAGCCCGTCAACCCCCTCCCACCTGTCAACCGGAACTTCTAAGGGCATTGTTTGATGAGTGGTGTAATATTCCCCAAGATCATATTGATAATTTGATACTCAGCATGCCTAGGCGTTGTAAGGCCTGTATTGCATCGTCCGGGAGACATACTCCATATTAACCATCATACTAACCATGTTATACTGTTTTTTGTCAATAAGTTCTTTTTTTAAATTTGCTCCAGGGAGTAAAAATCGCAGTTTTTATTAATTATGTCAAACATATAGCATCTTTTTTGCTGTTTACCTTTTGTTTAATAAATAGACTTTACAAATAAGTCAAATTTATTTTTGCTTCTGTCTCTTTCTTTGCCTGAACTTCATTATCCTTAATTTATGGACATGAGTGTATAATACTGACATAAAATATGAAAAGCCTAATTTATTTAACATATACAGTTATGACGACACAACACATTCCTCAATAATGCGAATTATTTTTCTGCAGACCAACAATATTTCAATATTCTTGCAAGTATAAAAGCTTTTATTTTATTCAGAGAAAGATGTTTTATAGTAGTTCATATGGTTTGAAGAAATCAAATATGACCTTAACTTTTGGTACATTTATTATCTGGCTCCGTATCAAAACATGTTTACAGAGGTATTCACATTATTAATTAAGAATACGATCCTCTTACGAGAAATATCTTATAAAAGAATATTGTTTATTTGCTTGGCGCATTGGGACCTCCAATGGCCAATTTTTAAGTAACCTTTGATTTAGCTCACGTAGCCAGAGTATCCATTCAAAATCATTGTGGGACATAAGAGTAATAACGATTCACAGAATTAGAAGATTTTATTGTATAGTGCTTAATGGTTTGGCGGACTTTTGGAATAAAATAACGTATAAAAGTCTAAATGTTCGTTTATTATTTTCAATTTCAGATAAGGTTTGAAGATTGTAACTTGAACTCATATCGGATATAAAGTAACATTTGGAATTTTATAATGTCATTTTAAACTTGCGTACAACTAATTGTAAATAATGTGGTAAAACAAAAAATTGTTTGCAATGACCCTATTTGTTAATATGGAATAGTCAATTGCTTGGTGAATATCTTGGTGTATAATTAAGCTGATGGGTTGGTGTGAGGTTTTAGAATAAAATAACATATAAACGTTTAAATGTTCTTTTATTATTTTCAATTTCAGATAGAGTTTGAAGTCTGAAACTTGAACTTGTACCGAATGTAAAATACCATTCGGAATTTTATAACGCCATTTTAGTTTTGCGTACAACCGATTGTAATTAACGAGGGAGGTCAAGAAATTGTTTACAATGACTCCAGATCACCAGTAGCCGACTGATAGGTAATCATCTGATTTATATGATGTAGCCACAATATCCATCAAAATCATTTTGGCGCATAAGAGCAATAACGATTCTTAGAATTAGTAGAATTTACTGCATAGGGTTTAATGGTTTGATTTGGTTTTGGAATAAAATAACATATAAACATTTAAATGTTATCATTTCAAATTTCAGATGGGATTTGAAAACTAAAACTTGAACATATAACGGATATAAAATATCATTTGGTATTTTATAATGTCAATTTAATCTTGGGTTCAAACAATTGCAATTAATGTGATAGGACAAGAAATTGTTTACAATGACCCTATTTGTTAATATGGGATGATCTATTGTTTGCTATATTTAAATTCCGGAATTTCTTTTAACATTATTTAAATGAAATTAATTTTATTGAATGGATTTATAATGTTTTCACACTTCCGACATTCAATTTTTATCCAATTTTATTATGTTTGTTTATGCAAACTTTGTGACAATATTTCATTATTCTTACTACAAACAAGAAATTTTATTTTTATTCAGAAAAAGATATCGTGTAGAAGAAAATAAAAATTACCTTAATGTTTGGTACATGCTTTGCTAGGTCCATACCAAAACATGTTTACAAGTTATTCAATTTATTAATAAAGAATCCGAGCCTCTTACGGAAAATCTATAATTAAAGTTATGAAAAGAATATTGTTTATTTGTTGGACGGATTAGGAAATTTTATCCTATCGCTTTAAATACAACAAGGAATATAAATAAAATGAGTATAAATAAATCTTGGAACGCTAAAAACTCCATTAAACAGATTACATGTTTTCGAATGTTATAAGAAATTTGCCTTCTAGCATAGAGAATTCAACTTTTTAACAAAACTGTAAACATCGAAACAACTTTTTTTTTTTAAATTAAGAATAATTTCTGCAGTTATCTTTGAATAATAACTTCATTTAAAGCAAATGTAATTAATTTTCTAATTATTTAATTTGTTAATTTTATTATTAATTTATGAATATTGTTTGTTAACGTAATGGATTATTATAATAGATTATGCTGTGGTTTTGCAGCATAATCTATGCAGCTGGCAATACAGAGACAGTTAAACTTTATGCCATAAGCAAAAGCTGCACCGCTGTTACTCATTTGGCACTACCCAGGAAGCACATGTAGTTTGAAGATATGCTACGGACGCGAGTAACACTACACTCATAACGCTCTACTATCCTATTAAACAGAGGCCTACAGTGTAAAGTGGATTCCGAACCACTACAATCATCCATGGTATCGCCGGGAATCGAACCCAAAACCTGTGGTACCGAGTGCCAGAACGCTAGTCATTTTTTCATCGGACCAATAATAGACTAAATAAATGTTATGGATTAAATGTGCTTATTAATTCGTCGATTATTATAATTATAATCGGCATACGTAGACTTATAATTATCTGATTATATATATTTAATATGTACACATCTTCTTATCAATTAAACAATATAATCTATTATGTTAGCAAACATTATTCAATGCAATATATATTTTATATATATATAAGACTGTTTACTATGATAACTAAAGCATGAATAGTTCCTAAATTTGTTTTAATTTTACTTAATATTTCATTATAGCGCAATTAAATTTCATATTACTTTAAGAACCATATTTATCTTTCCACAAGGCGTCTATGCTTATAATTTATTTAAATAATCTTAATTAATCCATACAATTCAAATAAATTGAATAAAAATATATTTAAAACTATACAACTAAAGATAAGTATTTGTATATAACGAAAATTAAAATAATTAATTATAAACTAAACACTAACTTTTACGTAAACCACTAATTAACTGATAATATGCTGACGCTGCATAAGTAAATGTGCTTATGAAGATAATAACTTTGTTGAAAAGGGTAATATCAATTAAAGGTTGTAGTTAAAGCCAATTAAAAATTTAAAATGTAAGGTGTATAGTAAAATATTTTAAAACGCTCTGGTAAAAACATAAGCTCTTTTATGGCGTGGGCATTGTATAATGATAATTAGTTCTTCTGAATATTGAAATTATGAATGTGTAAAATTTTTATTATGTATATTACTTAAAACCATTAAGTATTGGCTTGAAAGGCAAGATGAAGATGTTAGCTAATAGGATGTACAAAGAGATTGAATTGTGTAGATATAATGAGCATGGATTTTTAGGGGTATTTTTTCATAATTTTCGATTAATTACTGCAGCGGTTATTTTTGCTATTCTTTATTAAATATCTTATGTTCCTCACCCAGTGGTCAGAGGTAAAATAAATAACTCTGGAGAAGTAAGGTTTTCAACCATCTGTTGGTATACGTTGTAGTCACTACTTTCAGAAACTATTAGTTTTAATGGTGATTAAGATAATGTGTGAAAAAAATCTTGAATCGGTAATCTAGCTGCCTTGTGGGAAATTTCTGTTTTTCTCCCATACAGCATGCATATTTTTCTTAAAAGCCATCCCAGGTAACAATGTTATCTTCCATCAGTGGGCTGTTTGTTGCATACATAAGTGAAATACGAAGCCCATCAATATTTAGTGTAACTACCCTCTTAGCATTGAGGCTCACCATTTGGTGACTATTTAGCTGAAGCAGTCCAAAGAGTGGGCAAAAAATATGTTTTAATATCTTATCCGTATATGTTCAAGCTTTTCAACATTCACCAATTATTATTTAGTTGACTACATGTCTTCAACGAGAGAACTTTGTATCATTACTTTTGATTCCTTTTTTTTTATTGTAAGTTTAATAAACATCTTTATCGATAAGACATATAATTTTTAATTAAATCGAAAATTGTAAAAGCTGTTATATGATTTTAAGACGAAGGAATATTCCAATATTGTAAGCGCATTATCTAAGGTAATATTGGGCTTCAAGTTGTATCGACGAGCTAACAAAGCTCTGTTTACTGACACGAAAGTATTTAAAAAATTCCTTAGCTACTATTTCCACTTCTCAATTATTTCGTAAAATTGACTATTAATAACTCTTGGAGTCAATATTGAATGTATCCAAAATGTTTTTGTTGTTGAAGCGCCACAAGGAATGCACAGACAACTGCAGTTTTTTTTTTTTTTTTTTTAAATTCTATTTTAAAATTGAACTGGGTGGCAACTGTTGCTCGCTTAACGAGGAATAATAGAAACAATTGTTTAGTATAAAAACTATTTAATCATTGCTGATGATACCGGTCTTATAGTCGAAACACTTGAAGAATATCGCAGTTTGACATTATTTATTTAAGTCGCAAGCAGTTTATACAAGCTTTATTTTTGTCTACACGAGTTTAATTGGCAAAACAGCGATCGATGCCAGCGAGTTTACCTTTTGCCAAGTTACTTAATGGGCTTATGAAGAATCATCGCATGCAGTAACAGGCTTAAACAAAAATGCTAAGAACTTGTATGGCATTTTTATCGCCGTCTAGATGAGTGTTTATAAGTTACGAATGGCTTTCGCTAACCGATTAAAAACTGGTTTAACAGAAATTCTTGACCTCGCATCAAAGGGACCCCATTGTTGAGTAGCTGTCACTGACAACAAGATATAACGTAGTTTATTTTTTGCGGTCTAACGGAGACGAATAAAGAGAGATCGCCTACGGGTAACTCGACTCGACTAGAATCGTGCTCTCTTCTGGGTGGACATTTAGGATTGAATCTTGTAAAGTAACCAAGAGTTTACTCACTGAGTTTGAAGTGTCCTTGCAGAAAGTTTATTATTATTTTTTTATTGTTTTTATAATGATGTAAATGGGCCTGACGGCAGAGTGGCTAGCTCTCGGAATCCAATATCGGCGGTGCTCTGGATGTTTGTAGTGGTCTCGGTTTAATATGATCTTAGAGCGTTGCGAGGGTAGTGTTACTTGCATCCGTAGCATATCTTCAAGCTACACGTGCACCCCTGGGTAGGGATAAACGAGTAACAGCGGTGTAGACCTTGCTAAAGGCATAAATATTGTGTTTTTGTATTACCAGCTGCATTTGAACAACAATGTATCAATGTGAAGCCTTTTGCCGTGTTCATCAGAAATTTTCAACTATTAACTTCTAAAACCAAGTAGGGAATTTTAAAACACATTGTATTGAATAAAAAACAACCTGTTTCATTTTACGTCATGGGACGTTAGAATTGGCCTTTTCCCTAGGGAGTACGAGCATTAAAGGATTAGTTTGGAAAAATTGTGGAAAGAAGACTTCTCCTCCGTTAGCCGCTGAATAAAAAGTTTACTAAAAATTTTAGAATTCTGCAAAGCTGGCACTATTCTAGGAAAGAAGGTAACTCATCAAATTTGTTTTTAATGTTATATACTTAAAATATTAGAAACAATGTAATATTTTGCTTCTGAAAGCTAACTTTTAATGAATGCCTAGTTATAAATGTGTCAAGTTCATACCACTTCATCGTAAGAGTCAAACGCATGCGTTGAAAGATGGATACGATGATTAAAAAAATTTTATGATTTTATTTGAAAAAAAAAGAAGAATTTTGATTTTTTTAAGATTTTGTTCATCAAGATTGCTTGTATAATGTTTGTTTGTAAATATGCTATTCTATACCAAGTCTAGACGTTTTGGCTCGAGATTAATTACTATTGTATTGGTAAATCTCTAGTAGATTCAGAGTTACCCACAGTGTATTCGCAGAAGCTTCTTGCATAGCCCCACCTACTGCAACAACAATTTGGAGATAGTATTCGGGATAGCCTCCAATCTACTTTCTCAATCTCAACAGAGGGACTTTCTGACATTGTGATTGTTGAATAGACACAGAAACTTTCAGTGCGTCATCATTTGTCGAGTTTAGAACCAAATTTGCTTTGCTTAATGTGCTATCCTACAGTCGGTAAAGACAGATTCCACCAATACTAGAATCTCATATCGTACTATACCAACCAATCGGAAGTATAAAGGCACGTAAAATCAAGCTTCCAATTAAACCAAGTTGTTTGCTTATTATACTATCCACAAATCCACTCCAGTCGTTAAAGATAGATTCCACCAGTACTAGAATCTCACATCTTAGAATGGCAGCCAATAGGAAACATGAATGGTCGGAATATCAGTATCAATGATCGGTTGTTTTTTTCCCAATTGGCTGGAATACTATGACATGAGATTTCAGCATTCAGCATTCAGCAAAATCCCATTTAAGTGTGATGTTATCTTATTTCAATTTTAGTATGTGTCATCAACATAATATTTCAGATGCAATCTTAAAATCGTAATCTTAAAAAAAATCTTTGTTCTTCGTTTTTTTTTTATGTTTAGAAAATTTTATCTTTTAATTAAGTTTGCATCGTAATAGTTAAATTGTAATAGTCTTGCAATAAAAAGGCTTATTTTATACAGTTGGATGCACGTGTTAATCAATTCAGTATAAATATATTGACGATCTGAAATATTTAGCCATAAGTTAATTGTCATCGAATTGAATGTGGTTAGTATTTTTGTGATTCGGTAAAACCAATTCAAATTTCTCATTACTACAATTGAATTTTCTTTAATTATTATTAAATAACAACAGTAACAATAACGAAGAAAAAATGATTTCTATCTATCTGTCTCGATTTCTTCAAAAACAAACGTACAAAAAAAGATAATTTCTTAATCTTATTTACTCTAAAAGAAAAAAAATATCTGACATAATAATCATTTTCTTTTTAACTAACGTCTTCTTCAATACCAAACTCATTGCATCTGTCAATTACAGCATTCCTTAATTGCGTGGGGGTTGTTATTTTTACAGTCATCCCAAAAAGTTTTGATAAACAAACCAAAAATAATAGTTCTGGAAACTTTATTATTGGAAATAACACCAATAATTATCTAGAATGAAAAGCAAACCATCTGGAAATGAAAGAAAACGACAAAAATCTCTTAAAACAAAATACGAAATAAAGTGTAACGGAGTAAAAAAAAAATTATATCTGAATTACATCAAGGGATCCATTGAACCTAATACAGAAAGAACAACAGAAACGGTTTTCATTTCATCGAAATAATAAAAAAGAAAGTTTCCGACTGACAGACAGAAACATAAGCTTTCCCATATCGAACAACTGTCAAAACTTGTATTAACTGAAATTTCGAAATTAGAGAGTTCTGTTGACCTACATTTGGAGTGGACAATGGCTACTATCATTTTCCTCTGCTGTAATTAATCTCTTTGCTTGGACGTAGAGGTTTTCGCGATACATTCTGTTAGAAATCACTTTACATGAAGTTTGGATAACAATATTCAGAAGTAGCGGTTTACGAAATATTAAGTTAGCATTTATGAATGAAAGTTCTTCCTAGAGAGATTTTATTAATATCTTAAAATAAGTATTTTCAATGATAAAGAAAATATAATGCATTGGCTTATTAATGTGATAAGGCAATAATTATTAATGATATTTCTATAATGCTATTTTATAAAGTTATAATCAAGAGTTTTTAAAGATTCCTCTTTTTTTTTTCCTAATCGAATGATGGACATTAATTATTTACTTAGTTTTATTGAAAAATCGTTCGAAAAGGGATTATATATTCGTATTTTTTAATAAATTTTCTCTTTCCTAATTTAATAATTATAATAATAAAAAATGCTTCATTTATTACAATATTTCTTCAGGAAATGCCATTTTAATTAATTTAAGTACAATTTTATATTAATAAGTGACCTTTTTATTGTTTATCATTATGAGCAAGGTTTTGAAAATAGTCTAATTTATTGGAGGAATATAATGTAATAAACCCATCCTATATTTAAATTTTACGGATGTGTTGGGTTTAGCATGATGATATAAGCATGCTAGTATTATATTTTCAAATTTTTGTAACTTTCCTAGTCTGGGGGATAAGTTTAATGTTCGAAACTCCACGTTTTCATCAAATGAAGTTTTGTAGAGCATTGCACATAGAGAGCAAAAAAAAAAAAAAAAAAAAAGTACACTACTAATAGCGTTTTCATCTCTAACTATAGAGTTCCTTCTATAATGTTGATTCAGAAGCAAACAAAAAAAAAATCCCGTAAACGACGATAAATTTTATTTATTAACAGTGTTTCCCCACATATAAAAATGAAGTAATAAAATTATGTAGTATTATCATTGAACTAAATATTATGTGTGTGCGGAAAGTGGGCTTACACCACTTTCAAAGTTATTATATTTGTAATTTCATTAACTACATAAATTTGTATTGAAAAAATGATGAAAACTGGCTAAATGATATTTTCTGAATATATTTTTAATGATATTTTTTATTATTTTTATATATAATAATAATTTTGTTAGTAGATAAAAATCTCATATCAGATTGCATTCGTTGCTATCATTAACCAACTTTTTCTCAAAAATGGACATACACAACTTTCTAAGAAAACGGTTCATATAACTAAAAGAAATACATAAACTTATGTTAAATGCCTCTACAAAAACAATATTTTGTAAAAGCACTGGACATAAGCTTCCTTCTATTAAAAAATATATGTATTCGGAATTTTAAAATTCAGTTAGTGAAATTTGCATTTTAACGTTTACAAAATAAAATTCTTTTAATTTTTAAAATGGTATGTTAATTAAAATAAGATATTATCATGTCTTTACTTTTGGCTGAGGGAATCATTATCAAACTACGGTTACTTATTTTACTTAACTTAAGCATAATTTTAAATAAAAAATGTTTTTGAGATTTAATCTTATTGTTCCGACTTTAGATATAAGGAGTACAAAACAAAAATTTTAAAAATAAAAATAAGAAATACAAGAAATCTTGCATAAATCTAAAAAAAAAAATTTTTCAATATTCTTACAAATGTAAGAGGAAAGCAGTGAATTAATTATAAGGATGTACAAGATGTGATAATGTACCAAATATGTAAATTAGTTGCCAGAATTCTGAATTTTTTCTGTTAAATTCATCAAAATTAAAGAAACACATTACAAATTTGCACATTTTAATAAAAGCCTTACAGATGGCATTATTAAAAAAGCAAGTGAATAATATACATCGACGGAGATGTTAGAAGTTAGACAAAAACAAAATCATGGCCTGTTGCCGTCACATTTTTTTAAAGCAGTGGATGTATGCGAAAAGAATTTAAAACAGTTTTTTGTCACCTAATCTGCAGAATTAACTCGTGTGAACAGCATTAAGGGACTGTATAATTTTAGAAAATTACTTGTCTCCAACTTTTTTCTTAAAACGAAGATCTTATTCTTCGTGAAGCAAAAATATAAAAGAAAAAAAATATTTGTAATTCGAATACTGCTTCCCGTATAGGAAGGTATTTTAAGTTTGGAATTTTAAAAAAAATGATTAATTTTTTCTTTTATTATCCTAAGCAAATGGTTATGATAGAAAAAAAAAGGAATTTATAAACTCTTAAATCATTATGTTCGGACATTATACATTGAAATTTGCAAAATAATGTTTGTTGTTTAAGTTATTAATATATTACGAATTTGTTTTCAATGTCAACTGCTTTTTTTTTTTTTTTTTGTGCATAAACATATAATGTTTCCATGATTGGTTTAATTGTTAAAATCATCTTTCTGTTTTGTTTCACATTTCAATTTTTTAAATTAATTTGTTAAAATGAATCAAAAAAGGAAAAAGGAACATCAGAAATTTCTTTACAAGCATTTATGGTGAATATTATGGGAAAATTTCAGCAAAAAATTAATAAATTTTAAAATATAATCTGCTGGGTCCATATACAAATTACCCATAAAATTTAAAATTTAATAAAAGAACAAAATGCTTAACAGCGATTTTAAACAAAAAAAATATCTCTCTTTCTCTCTGAATATATATATATATATATATATATCTTTTATTGAAAGATCTCATTTTCTCTTGGAAATAAAGTTGTCTTTGCTTACATCAGATATTCTTTTAGAACAATTTAATTATATAATTATCAGCTCGGGAAATAAATTTAAATAAGTATTATGTATGAAGAAACTCGTGAAAGAAATTTTAAAAAAAACAACCAATAAGAAACATTGAAAGTAATGCGGAACTCGAGAATTAGACTCCTGAAAGCAATACCCATAATTTGATGGGTAAAAAACTATTTAAAAGATTTTTTTAATAAATTAATATAAATAGGATCTGTAGAGGTATAGATGTAATTTATACTTTTTTAAATTGTACTGTTGAAGAATTTTAACCATTGTAAATTCAAATTAAATCAAATGAAAATACGACATTAACAATTAAATCAATTATGAAAAAACTCATTTTGATATAAGAGATCCATTTTTATACATTTTGAATTGATATAATTACATACAAGAAAAAAATAAGAAAAAAATTTTAATTTATATCGAGGAAAAATATATCTTATTTAAAATGACCACCATATTATAAATTTTTTGATAATATGTAGTTTTTCGTTTGAATGTGTAACATCTGTAAGCTTCGTGTTAAATTGATAAATTCCACAAACATCTCACTGAAGATTGTAGAGGAAAGGACATTGCCTTCCTAAAACGCTTTTTGCTTAAAAGTCCGGAAACATTTTCACCAAAAAGCTTCATTATTGATGCGAACGCGTTTTATACATTTTCACAATCCCCACTTAGTCTGCTTGTTTCTAAATACAGTAACTGTAACGGACACCATCATCGGATTCTAACATCAGCCCTCCACATACAAGCTGTGCACGTTACTACTGGGCCAACAGCCAATGATTGCTTCGGATACATTAAATAAAAATTGATTGGTAATGTTTATAATTATCATATCCTTAAATTAAATTGCAGGTATAAAGTAATTTGTTACTTTAAAAAAAATGCATTAATTTATAATACATACGTCTAACGTAATTAATGCCGACATTTATGTCATATATGACCTAAAACATGCGACATAAATGATGTCATTTAAGTCATGACGAATGACGTCATGATGTTATAACGTTATAGCGTGTCATGGCTTCATGATATTATAAGTGACGTATATCACATGCCTCATTTACGTTACACGTGACCCTAAAAAGGGGCCGAGTGGCTAGCGGTCTGGCGTACTGTACGGCAGGTTTTGGGTTCGAGTCCCGGTGGTACCATGGATGTTTGTAGTGGTTCGCAATCCACTTTAAACCGTAGGTCCCGGTCTCATATGACTGTTGAGCTGATAACCCTACCCCGTAAAAAGGAAAACATCTCTCGTCTCGAAATCTACCAGTAGGTAGACGGCCTTGGCCCACACTGGTCTGTTGCACCGATGATGATGATGATTTCACCCTAGGAATATAGTTATATCAGATGATAAAAAAAAATCATTATTTTGTTATCTTACAACTTGCTGAATAATAAAACAAGTATTACTTTAGTTGTTTGTTTAAATTTTTATATAAAAAATAATGCATAAATAGTTATTTATATTTCAAATAAAAATATTTACATAAAACAACTACGATAAAAATTAAATTATGAAAAATTATTTTGTTAGAAATATTCCAAAAAATTCAATTTCAACCAATCGACACTAAATATTTCCACTAAATTAAAAAAAAAAAAAACATAAGTTTCAAAGAGTAATAAATAAATACAAAAATCAAAAAAACACCTTTAAAAATAAAAGGCGAAAGAAATTAATACTATGTATAACTAAAATGTATTTCTTAGTGCTTCTAAAAATAAAATATACTGCATAAATAGAAATCATAGTTTATTTTAATCATTTTATTTTAAATCATTGTTTATTTTTAGATTATGGCGTAGATTATACACCAAGGTATTTTAGTAAAAAAAAAAATTCCCACTGAAATAGGAATTTTGTTGGATATTCTAAAAAAAGATTAGATCGAGAATAAATATTTGTTAATATAAATATTTACCCTCTAAAAGTTTTTTGAATGTTTATCTTACCAGTAAAAAAAAAAGAATCGATTTTTTTTTTCTTTTCTTTTCTTAAAAAAAAACATTTTGGTTTAGTTTTTTTTGAGAAATATTAAAAACAGGTTAATGTTTTAGCTAACAGAATTTTTTTCTAGGATTGTGTTTAGATTAATTTAGTGGTTACACTAAAAAGAAAAAAAAACATATTTTTTATATGTCCTTTTAATTAATAAAAATCAGTTAAAGGATAAATATCACTGGTTTATTCAGTTTTTAATATATTTTTTTCAAGTACTAATTGGAAACATTAAACAACGACAGCAACTTTGGTTAATTTAATCATTGACACCAATTAATTTCAATTTTTTTTTCGTGTTATGCTTTATTTCTTTTATAAGTCAATATTTTTTTATTTGGATTTAATTTCTGTATGTTTTAATTTTTTTTAGATGGTTTTAAATTGAAAGATAATTACTTTTCCAAGGTTGAGATTAATTTCCAAAAAAACTTAACAAATGTAAACACAATTTTTTTTTTTTTTTTGACATTCAAATAATAGGCACTTTAATTTTTATTTTACTGCATTTGCAAATAAAATATTTCATTAAGTTGTTCTCACATAAATATTTCATTTAAATCATTGATTGCAAATATTCCATAGAAACATTTGAAGAAATGATTTTACGGTTTTTTTTTTTTTTACTCAATTAGAAATTCCATTAAAGCTACGAGTATTGTACAGAATTATCGTTAGTTATATCTTTGAACTTATAAATATACTTATAAACTTAATAATTATTGCAAACAACTGTTGTGGAAATGAATTTATTTAGGAAGTTTTATTATTCAGATTATGGAATTTAGGAATTTTTAATTAGAAAATATATCTATCTTTGCTCAACAGCAGCCATTATTTTTAGGTTTAAGGTTCGAATCCCGGCGGTCGGTACCATGGATTTTCATATTGGTTCGAAATCCACTTAAGAATGTAGGTCCACCGTAGGTCTAATATGAATGTTCGGCGTAGAGCTGAAAATCCTATCCCGTAAAAAGAAAATATTTGTTTCGGAATCTTTGGAGTTAATTAGTAGGATTTCTTTGTTTAAAATACGAAATTAACTATGGAATTGGTATCAGAGAATCAAAGGTTCTTACGCAAAGTCTGAGAAGATAATTTTCTGTTTATAGCACTCAAGTGCGGGTAAGTTACCCTTGATAATCCATCATTAAATTTTAATATAATTAAAAATATTGATTCTATATATATATATACCTTAAAATATTTACCCTCTATAAATCTCCTCTCTATATAAACTCGAAAAATCAGGAGAATTAAGAATTTCAGATTTCAAAATTCTTAAAATATACTGATTTAATCTGAATTTTATAAAGTATTGGATTTATATGAAAAATTAATTATTTATTAATTTCACGGCTGTAATCCTTTCGTAAAACAATCATTAACAAAATTAAACATCAATTTTTTTTAATTGCTATTATATTTCATGAAAATATCATTAACTAAAAGTTAACTCACATGAGCTTTACATAGTTATTCTAAAATGAATTATTCAAATGTTTTTTGTTTTTTTTTAAATGGATGTTTTTGATGTTTTCTGCCCATCAGTATTGCATGCAAGCTAATGTGGTGGAAAAATTAAAGAAAATCGCAATTTTAATCTATTAGCAAAATTAATTGAAGTTGCAGCAAAACAGGTAATATAAAAAAAATATTTTTTAAGTCAATTTCTACTTTTTTTTTACTCTATTGCAGAAAGTCTTTTATAAATAATTTTCTTTCATTTTTTTTAAGTTTATCTGGCGCCATCTATTGGTAGATATATGCAACTTAAATCTAAAAAAATAATAAAATTAATTAATTAAATTTAATTACTGAATTACTATTTGAAAAAACTGTATTAACATCCAGTGTCATTCTTTATAAGTTCAAAATAAAATGTGTTTGAACTTGAGTGGATGAATAAAAAGTATTTTATGAACGATTGAAAATTTGAACAAGATATATATAGGGAGAGCTAATAGAAGGAATTGAAAAAAAGCAGTTTCAGTAGAAGTAGCAGCAGTTTCAAACAGAAGGTTTGTGCAATTTCTACAGTCGGTATATCAGGGTCATAATTGTAATTTCATTTCTTGGGGTTGATTTTCTTGAATTTGATGCATACCAAACGGAAATAAGTAACAGTTACGCATGGAAGCTCTGCCAGTAAACAACACACCTTACTCGACAGGGATTATTTGTGTAAGCGCGATCCTTAATGTAAGAAAGAAGTGTTTTTATATGCTAGAGAATCTTAGCCCAACAATTAGCCACCTTTAACCGAACAGTTTTTGCTCAAACGCAATTGAGTAGCAATTAACCTGAGAGTTCAACATAAAAATGACATATCCTTTATCCCAACAAGTACTATTTTAGGAATTTGTGGCAACACGAGATCAGTAAGATAAGAAAGGAGTCGGGGTGTTTTTTTGTTTTTATTACTAGCCAACTTTAACCCGGCAGTTACCAACCTTCAACCAAACAATCGACGAATAACCCGACATTTTTTTCTAAAACTAAAAGCATTTGGATATCAATTAATAATGGCAATTCAACCTGAAATAACTCACCCACTACTCCCCAGACACAATTCGTGCAAAATCTAATATACGAAAGAAGTTGGGAATTTTTTATAATAGATATGTGCTTTAATCTGACAGTTAACCCGTAATTTTTTATTGAAAGTAAAAGTATTTGTATATCAATTAACCATAACAGTTCAAGCGGAAAGTAACCCACCCATTACTCATTAAAAACTATTTGTAGAAAACCTAATATACGAAAGAAGTTGTGAATTTTTTTATGATATATACTCTTACACCGTGGAGGTAGTGTTACTCCGCGTCCGTAGCTTATATTCAAGCTATACGCACCTCCTGGGTAATGCTAAGTGAGTAACATCGGTGCAGCGCTTGCCTTAAGGCATCAAAGACAATTGTCTAAGTGCTTGCCAGCTACATTAGGACAACAACAAAAAATACTCTTACCTCTACAGTTACTATGCTTTAATCTACAGTATCTATACAGTTAACCCGATATTTTTTGCTAAAACTAAACGCATTTATATATAAATTAACCATGACAGTTCAAGCGGAAAGTAACCCACTCATTACTCATTAAAGACTATTTTTTGAAAACCCAATATATGAAAGAACTTGTGAATTTTTTTATATTAGACACTCTTAATCCGACGGTTATTGTCTTTTAAACCGACAATCGATCCTTAATCTGACATTTTTTGCAAAACCAAACGCATATGCATAGCAATTAATCATGACAGTTCAACAGGAAATTAACTCACCCGTTACTCATTAAAGACTATTTGTGGAAAAGCTAATATAAGAAAGGAGTTGTGAATTTATTTACATTAGACACTCTTAACTCGACAGTTAAAGACCTATAAACCTACATTCCAGTCATTTTTTACTAAAACTAAACACATTTGTATATCAATTAATCAAGGCAGTTCAAATGGAAAATAACCCACGTATTAACTCATTAAAAACTATTCGTAGAAAATATGATCTAATAGTCCCTAATGTAAGAAAAATAATTTAATGATAAATATGCTTTAATTCGTTTAAAAAAATTCCTCTCAAAATTGTGATATTTGTAGGATACTTTATATCAAATATTAAGTAGATTAAGAATGATTAAGAATGGAAATTATAAAGGGAAAAAAAATAGCATACTATGTAAAAAAAATGGCATCTTCTTTTTTTTTTACTACAAAAAAACTTATTATTTTGTTGATAAATCCCGATAAAATACCTTTTTTTATAAGGTAGTTAGTAGTAAGGTTTTTTTATACCTTCATAATGTTGTATGTTGTTAACTTTACAATTTTTAATGATCATACATTTGTTTACAATTTAAACATTTAATCGAATAACTTTTATTTAACATTGACATTTTTTTTTTCTTTCTAAATTGCATATTGTTTATTTCCCACTTTCCTATTACGTTTTCTTCTAAATATTATTTAAATGGGCTTTAATAATGTTGTAAATTTTATTATTTTTTCACGCGAATGTTTTCTTTTTAATTGTTGATGTTTGCACGTTTACCTACGGTCTAATCCTTTGTTTCTAATAAATTCCGTTAACCACAAAAGCTTCAGTTAAGTTGTATGCAGTTTTTTTTCAAAATATTTATCTACTTTCTAAACATTGTCCAAATAAGTTTTGATGACATTATATATTTACTTTAATTTTACACTCTTACGTTTCCAACTTTTAATGTTTACAAATTTGTCTTTGTTTGCTCTTATATGCTTTTTGTGTACAAATATTTTGATTATTATTTTTTTTTTTTCTATTTATTTATATTACACATTCTTCCACAATCTAAACATTTGTTTTAATAAGCTAAGGTTATTGTTTATTGTTTACTAATTTTTTTTGTAGCTATAAACATTGATTTTCTTTTATTTTAATAATTTTCAGGTTTAAATAAAGATATTTGTTCATTGTTTAAATCAACATAAACATGTTTGATACATTTATTCTAAATAGCTGCCATTTCCTTCTGAATGCCTCGTATTAAATCTTTTTTGGTGCACCATAATATTAATTTATGTTTAAATTAAATATTTATTATGTTTGCAATAAATGTAATCTTCATAATAAATAATAAATGCAGTGAAAAATTTAAGGAAGAAGGAAAAAAAAAATATTACAAATTTTTTTATATAACAATCACACAATTTGTTAATGAATCTTATTTTTATTTGATTATGTTATTAATAATTATAGAATGTGTTTATAAATTTTGCTAATAAATAATGCTTGTTAATTTGATTTATTAAAATAAATTTGTCATTATAACCCATTTTTTAATAAATTTTTGATTTGTTAATGAATCTTACTTTTTTTTTATCAATTTCAAATGCCATTATCACTAATATATAGGGTGATTATAATTAAACTCCCAAAATGCTGTCAAAAAAGAGCCACTCATCAGAATGAGTTCAAATTTGAACTGAAGATACTTAAAGAAGGGAAAAACGGTACGGCATCAAAAGCAGTTCCAAAGGTATTAATAGATGGCGCTGTAAGAGGCATAAAAAAAGTGAATTTAGCTGCCAGTTATATTTTGAATCGAAATGAGAACGCATTTGGCATGGGTTGCACATTAAACCAACTGCAGTGTGCAACAACAATGTGCTTGATTGTTTCGGTTTTTGGTGGAAAAAAGGACTTCCAAGTCATTCAGCAGTTGTGATACTGTTAGTGCAAAAGCCCATCTACCACGGCAAGGTCATACCAAATTGGATGGGAAAAATCGGTGGAATATCTTTGAATTTTTTTTTTTTTTTTTTGATGACATACTGTTTCCCCCTTTTGCAAGTATCTTTAGTTCAAATTTGAACTCATTGTGCCGAGTGTTCTCTTTTTACAGCATTTTGAATGTGGGACTTTAATTATAATCATCCTGTATATATATATATAATCAGTGTATCATAACTCTACAATATACATGACTGTACATAGAAGGTTTATTGATTATTTATGAAATCAATAAAATATAATCATAAAAATAACTAACTATTATATTAGTGATTTATAATCAATTTAATATAGCTTTTTATAATTTTTTATTGTTTTTGTTAGTTTATTAAGTAAAAATTTATATCGAAAAATTATAATGAGCAATAGGGATATTTAATATTATTTTGAAAGAATGAATATTTAATATTCGTAAGAATACTAAACAAACGTAATAAGTAATTTACAAACTTAAAAATGGGTGGTGAAAGGGCCTCATAAGTGGAATAGCCTAGGGTCTCTTTTCATCTAAATCTGGCCCTGCTTATAAGTAATTTAATATTCCTTTTTAAGAACTATTAAAGTTTTTTATTTGTTTATTAAGTAGAATGTTATATATTGAACCCATTATATGGATATTTAATATTATTTTGAAAGTACAGAAGAAACTTCAAAGTTTTCGCTTTCAGTTACGATCATTTAAAGGCATGGATTTTTAAAGAACTGTTTTAGCTCTTATAGGAAATTCCACTCCAAATGAACGAAATGAAAAACTATTTTGAAATAACTTGTTTCGGTTCCGGAAAATAGCTCTGTATTAAGACCCGGAATCATGTTTACTTTGTATATAAAAATAACAGAAGACTGTCAAAATTCTGGTTGCCCAAGTCGAAAGCCTTTTGTGGTTTTGACAGCTGTCCCAACTTCTTTAAAAGAAAATGATGACAACTGACTATTTCATTACAAGTTTTCTGAACAAATTTCATTTTACTTCCTTTTTTTTTAAAACTCAGTAATGTGGAATGCTCTCGAATTCTTTACTTTAAAAAAATTGGATTTTGATTTAAAAAATTTTTACAGATCAGCAGATATAAGTAAAGGAAACTTCGAGATTTTTTCTGATTCTAATTGATTTTTTTTCTAAGAGTTTAGTATCGTTGTTTCAAAATGTATCTAAAAATATAGAATGCGTGATACTTACGGTATTAATTGACCTTTCATTACTATTGTCCCCAAAAAATAAGACCATTTTTTTTTTTCAAAAACTCTTTATTTATTCTTCCAAATTTATTTCATCGCCTTCAAAGTAATACCCGCCGGACACAATGCACTTATGCTAACATTTTTTTTTAATTCCCAATGCATGCTAAAAAGTCATCGGCTCGTTTCAGCAAACAAAATTTAATGCAAGTTCTTTACTCAATTAATTCAGACATCTCAAAAATCATTTTAGCTTCTCACAAAGCCAAGCGTAATTCAAATACTAATAAATATTTTGACGTCAAATTTCACACAGATGTCAAGGATAGTGCCAGCAACCTAAGAAAGAAAAAACAATTAACTTTTATAAGCTCCGGGAATTTTAAATTGAAAATTGGTCTTACTTTTGGACACAGTAGTATAACAGATTATGGAAATTTCAAAACGTGATTTTATATATTAGATGAAAACTTGTTTCAGAAAAATTACTTACTATTAAAAATATTGTGTTTGCAAGAAAGTTTTTTCGGTTTTCAGTCTATAGGAAATAAGAAGTACTAATTTCAAGATTCAAAAATTTCAAATTTCAAGCACCAAAACCTATCTTTCTAAAGTCAGACTCAATAGATTTGGATTAACATCTTCTCCACTATGAAAAATCCTACAGCGAAAAATGCATATTTAATTTCTTTAGGGGAAGAATTAAATGAAAAATTGCCCAATAACGCAATAAAATTGCCAATACTGACAAAATTAAAGTGTTAATTACGAAAAGTAAGGATTGTGATGAGAATTCCATGCGTGATTTGTTAAAAATGATAATTGCTTCCAGAGAAGAAACGCTAAAGGAAAGCGAATTAGAAAGACAATTCGAATTAGAAAAATTAAGAATAGGAAAAAATAATATATGAAGCTAAAATAGAAACGAAAATTAAATTTGTAGTAACAGCTTGATAACTAAAATAATGCAACGATAGGAAATGATGGAGTGAACCATCAGTTTTTACCTTATATTGTTTAAACGACAATCGAAACATTTAAATTTAAGTCCTGAGAATTGGGTTAATCGTTTGGCTAATTTATTACCCAATGAGATTAACCGAATTATCGCGAGAGTTCCGAAAGAACTCTTAAATGACTATGGACACATTAAGGACTTATTGTTGAAAAAGTTTAAATTAAGCCAGGATAAATTCAGACAAAAGTTCAAAGTTCTTTGACCATGCTAAAGTACCCAGAAATATATACATGGAAAGATTTCGGCTACGAATTAAAAAACTACTTTGACGAATGGTTAAGCGGTGCTAATGTAAATGATTTTGACTTCTTAAAGAGTTGATAACAGATCAATTAAAAATTAAAGTTCCCGTTGTAATAAAAGAACATTTTGTGGACGATTGGGTGAAAATAGTTAAATCTTCAGAATTAGCAGATAAACTAGACCAGTATGAAAATGTACGAAACGAAAGTAACTTGACCAAACTTAAAAAGTTTAGGAAATCAAATTAGTACGTACTATGAAGGAAATGCAAGTTTAGGTCTAGACAGAAATCACCGTTAGAATGAGTCAATAAAGAAGGATAGAAAAACAAATCCTAGTTTCAGTAACGGAAGATTTGCAACAGGAAATAGCAATAGTAAATATAGTAATCAGACAGAATGGCGGCGTCCAAATGCAGAGAAATAACAAGAGATGCTTCGTTTGCAATGATGATACGCATTTCGCTACAGCGTGTCCAAGACAAAAAAAAACCAGTTAGAGCAGGAAGTTAGCAGGCGGGGTAAAAGAATTGAACAGAATGAGGGAACCCATGTGTCGAAAAGAGATCACAATTTGGTGAAGGCTAGTGTGGGCGGAATGAATGAGGCATCATCTTATATTAAAATTGTGCGGATTAGCAAGTGTTCTGTTGGAATTTGCTGCTCTGACTGATACTGGGAGAGATTTCGCAATCATAATACGCATATATGAATTTGTAGGAAGAAGTTAGAGCTAACAATAGATCTAATTTCAAACGTAATGTAAGGTTTTGGGAATGGCAAGATGTGTGCCTCAGGCGTGCTAGGAAAAGCGTTAATAGATATTTCCTTGGATGGCGTTGAAGTGAAAGGAGTTGAAATGCTTATTGTTAAAGATAGGGCGTTATCTCTAACAATAAGCATAATGTTGTGAATCATGATTTGTTAATTGGGTGATTCTTTTTTTAAATAGGGAGAACATATCATTTGATTGCATTGGGAATAAATTTCATGTTTTTATGTGGAATGTGGAAAGAATTCTGACGTAAAGGACTTGAAAACATACTGTAAAATATTACTTGAAAAAAATTTGATTAATTTTATAAGGGCAAATGACTTCTTTTACTACTTTGGTAAATGACGGCTTTGTAATTATAGAGGGAATAGAAGGGTGTTGTGATTCCTTGTTAGAAATAAAAAATGGTGAAACCTTAGTTCCAATTATTAATGTAGGTAATAAGAATGTGTTATTGAAGGAAAATCAATGTATTGGAAAAGTTAGTTGAATTAGACCCCATTTGTTTAACCAAACAAATGAGGTCTAATTCAACTACTTTTATGAGGATAATTGTTACTGGAATTTAATAATGGAAAGTAATCGTTTAATCGAAATGAGTGAAATTGGACTCGAGGAAGGAATACCAGTTGAGAATAAAAGGGAAATTTTCGGGTTAGTCAATGAATTTAAAGATTGCTTTGCAATGAAATTGGGTTAATTATGGTGTACAGCACTAAAATGTGTATTAAGTAAATAGAGGGAAGTAAACCAATTAGTGCACTGCCTTATAAAACAAATGCAACTGAGTGGGGAATCATCAAGTATATAGTGAGGGAATAGAAGGGAAACAGTTCTTTGTCTTTAAAGCACGTTCGACGTATTCT
Source organism: Caerostris darwini (assembly GCA_021605075.1). Taxonomy (NCBI): domain Eukaryota; kingdom Metazoa; phylum Arthropoda; class Arachnida; order Araneae; family Araneidae; genus Caerostris; species Caerostris darwini. Next base: position 571,225 of record BPLQ01012314.1, read on the forward strand.
AGTCTTGTGATGTTAGTCGAAAAGAAAAGAAAAAGGAGCGCTGATTAGTTGTTGATTATAGAAAGTAAAATTACCAAACAATTAAAGATAAATGTCCGTTACCTAGAATAGATAAGTTATTTGAATGTTTTGAAACTTCAACTCTAGATTACACGCATGGATATTTACAAATACCATTTAATAAAGAATCTAAATTAAAAGCCACGTTCTTAATTCTGGATAAAAGAAAAAGAAAGAAAGAGATGAAAGATTTCATTTCGAAAAGGATGGTTTTTGGGTTAGCTAAGGTACCGGCGGATTAATGCACCGTAGAGTCACTACTGAACTGGAATGAAAGCACTCCAACTGAAGCATCTATTATAAAAAAATCCCCAAGATGTGCATCCACATGTAGATGCGCATGTGCGCACAAATAAGCATGTTCTGAAAACATTTCCGAACAATCCATAAATAGGGATTTCAGTAGTACAAGTTAAATAGTACTGTTGACAAAAATGAAGAAACATGAACGTTAGAAAGAGAAATCCCTGTAACAATACAATTATCAAAATCAAATTTGCAGCTTACTAATAAAAAAAATTAATATTCATCAACAGAAAGCCATCGTCAGAATTCTTTACAGATTAATTGAATTATGTCAGAAACTAATGCATTTATGAAATGCACTACTAATCACGAAGAATGCAACAATTTTGATGACAATGCCTTAGAAAAACGAAAAAAACGCATTAGTTTTATTGGTGAACCATTTAACACAGTCTAATGATCAGTTGCAGTTTCAATTTTAAGAATTAAAAGAAAAAAAATGAATATATCAATAAAATTTCAAACCAAGAAAGGAAAGGTCTTCAAGAAAAGTCATATATAAAAAAGTCGTCCATAACAATTAACTTCAAGTTCACATTCAGATTATTGGTATTCTAACTGCAGAGAAAAGGCTCTTAAAGTCAACAAACAACTAAACAAAAGCCTGGGGATATGAGGAATTGCAGGGAAGATTAAGAGCTTCAGAAAACGAACTTAGCTACAGTGAACTAAAACGTAATTCAGAGAGTGCTTGTGTTTCTACTGAAAATGATAATTAATTGAATATAAGTGTTTTAATTCATTTGTTTATAATCAACTTACTTGATTTATTTGTTATTTACAGGTTTTTTTTTATGTTCGTACTGATTTTTGTCAGTGATTTGATTTAGCTTCTTTACTGGTGTCTACAAAATTGTTACATTTTTAGGATCTGTATGCATAGTTTATTTATGTTTATCATGGCATTGTAACCTGGTGATTTTGTTATTGGCTTTGTTTCTCAAGGGCATGTGTGTTCAAAAGTAATAATTGAGGATAATTGTCGAATCAGGATGCGTGAATTAAACTTTTTATAAATTCTGTCGCCAACAGTTGATGGCAATAGAAGTTGGCGTAACAACTGATAGATACTATGGGGCCAACAGAGTAGAAAAGAGAACAGACAACATGGGGCCAACAGAGTATGAAAGTTTGTTTACGTCGAAAGGGGTGATTTTTTGAAGAAAAATGCAATTATATTAAAATATATATTATTGTTGTTGTGTGTGTTTGATCGTATAAAAGACAAAATAGAAAATGCAAGGCAGCACATGTTTGCTTAAGAATAAAAGTCCACTGATTCAGTCCCAATTTTCTTTTGCCTGGTGCCACTAAAAATAAAAGAAGTTAGAAATGGAAACTAAAGAAGCATTTGATTCTAATTTTAATCAGACAACGTTCATATTTTTCTGGATTTCCCACTATAATACGAATAGAAAGCAATACTTTTCCTATCACTAAGAGTACTGGTAATCTCACGATAGTTTAAAGAATAAGAGATGCTTCTAATGATTTATTTAAACTAATTTTCAATATTATTCCAAAAAAATGCTGCAATTTCTTATAATAAAAGGCTCATCACATTCATCTTATGTCTCTGAACATCAAAAAAAAAATTTTTTTTTCATAATTAATTTGTATTTGTGTTGATATGAAGGCAATTGCAAAGGTTTTATTTTAAAAAAGATATTTAAAAGAAATATTAACCTAACAACTTAGACATTTATTACTAAGTTGTTAGGCATAATAAACATTAAACATTTAAATACAATGTATCAAACTTTATGCTTATATAAATCGGATATTGTTTTTAAATTTTTATGCATTTATTATTTACAGTTTATGCATTTTTTTTGTCTTCTAAAATATCGAGGTTTACAGAGAGTCTAACATAGCAAAACAATATAACTTTAAATTTTTACATGAATACACCAGCTGCAGATTAAATATATTAAACAAGTAATTAAGTGTTCCACTTATCCTCTGCATCAAAGGAGATACATTGGAAACCTATGGGGTACACTCTTCAATTAAAGTTACGTATCTATCAACGCATCACTTTAGGCAACAGTCGACCTATTTAAGTCATTAACTTATTAATTCATTATGTTCGTCCATTAGCTAAATAATTGAGCAATCCAAATTTTAGTAGCCTACAATTGCTAATTAATTACAATGCAAGTATTAAATATTATCCAGATTAATCACTTCATACAATTTTCACACAGATGGCAAGGACAGTGACAGCAGCCTAAGAAAGAAAGAAAAATTGAAATTCAATAAGCCCTGGGAATTTAATTTTTTTTTTTTTACATTTTGGACACTGTAGTATAATATTATGGTAAGCCGATGATAGTTTAAAGAATAAGAGAGGCTCCTAATAATATATTTAAACTAATTCTCAACACCATTCCAAAAATATATTGTAATTTCTTACAACAAAATGCTGTAATTATTCATATTCATTTCGTATTATTCATCTTGGGCCTCTGAACATCAACAGAAGTATTTTTTTCACAATTAATTTGTAAATGTATTGATATGAAGAAAATTGCAAAGACTTTACTTGAAAAGAAATGTCAATTTCTAAGTTGTTAGACATAATAAACATTCAAAAATTTAAATACAATGTATCAATTTATAGGTCTGTATAAATTGTATATTGTTTTTAAATAAATAAAACAATACTTCCCTAAATTTCTTAAAAAAATTTTTTCTTCTTCCAAATTATCAAGATTTGCAAATAGTCTAATACAGCAAAGCAATATAATTTTACATTTTTACATGAATACTTCAGCTGCTGATTAAATATATTAAACAAGGGGTAATTAAGTGTTCCACTTATCCATTGCATCAAGGGCGATACATTGGAAATCTATGGGGTAAACTCTTCAATTAAACTTACATATCTATCAACGCATCACTTTAGGCAATAGTCAACCTATTTAAGTCATTAACTTATTAATTCAGTATGTTCGTCCATTAGCTAAATAATAAAGCATTTCAAATTTTAGTAGCCTACAATTGCTAATTAATTACAAAGCAAGTATTAAATATAATCCAGGTTAATCACTTAATAAAATTTCATATTTGTGATTATTATGACCAGAAAAATAATGTACTTATTAATATTTATGAAATTTTAAAATTATAAAACAGCGACAAATATTTCAATACGAATTCATTGCTTTTTAGTTTGTTTAATATCATTTTATTGTAGCCATATCAATTGTTACAATAAAATGATAACCGTAAATCTATTTAGAACTTTAACTAATTTTGTATTGTAGTCTTAAATTAATTTTGAATTCTAACCGCAAGCTAATTTTAAATTGTAGCTATATTAATAATGTAATAGGATTACATATTCATATAATAGTCTGCATTATAATAGATGTAATGGTTACTGCAATTGCACGTATTTATTATAGTAGAACCGTTCCGAAACCTAACTTTAACTTGTACAATACTGCCTTTTGCAGGCCTCTTAATAAAATGCTTAATTTAAAAAGCTGGTTTAATATATTTAGGAGTGTTTTTTGTGATTGTTTTCCTCGAAATTTTTAATTGCATTTTCTATTTCTCTTATTAAGCAAGTGTAATTTACATTTTATTGCGTGTAGCCGAAACTGTATACTTTCTAAATCTAAACTTTCTAAACCTAACCTTATACTAACTAAACTGTATATTTTATAAACCTGGGGCCTGAGTGTCGAGTGCCTAGCGTTATGACGCTCGGTACCGCAGGTTTCAGGTTCAAGCACCGGCAGTGCCATGGATGTTTGTAGTGGTGTGGAATCCCCTTTAAACCGGGTGTAACATGATCGTAGAGCGTTGCGGAGTTATTGTTACTCCGCCTCCGTAGCTGATCTTCCAGCTACAAGCACTTCCTGGGTAGTGCTAAGTGAGTAACGTCGGTGCAGCGCTTGCCTTAAAGCAACGAAGACAATTGTCTAAGTGTTTGCCAGCTGCATTAGGACAAACTTTATAAACCTAACATTATACTACCTAAAATGTATACCTTATAAACCTAACCTTGTACTACCTAAACTGTATACTTTATAAACATAACCTTATACTATCAAAACTGTATACTGTATAAATATATCCTTATATTACCTAAACTGTACATTGTATAAACCTAAACTTATATTACCTAAACTGTATACTTTATACTAAACTTTATTTTATACTTATAATATCTTCTGTATTATTCATATGGTGTTAATTAACATCTGAAATTTAACATAAAGAAATTTTCTATTAATTTTACCTCGATTTGTTATTGATAACAATCTTACTATTATAACGTCGTTTGGGCTTTATCACAATATTTAAAATTTAGGGAATCATACTTTTTTTATAAGTTAAAATTTTTAAATATCATCTGTTCTTAAAAGTTTTTTTTTTCCTTTACCTGCTAAGAAAATTAAAAGGTGGACATGCTCAATTTAAAATACGTTTTTTTTAATTGGACATGATTAAATGACCATGAATTTTCTTTAATTTCAGTCAGACCACTTTCCGTGCATGTGAAAGGTAAACGGAAGAGACTGTCTGCCATGAAAACTGTCCAACTGGAATGCGAGGTCAAAGGATCCAGACCCCCCGCTGTCATCTCCTGGAGGAAAGGCAGCTACAAACTGAAGAATGCAGTGACCAGGGTGTCTGCTCAAGGCAACGTCACGACGAGTGTCCTGACCATCACGCCTACTAGTGACGACAACGGAAAGTTTCTGTACTGCCAAGCGGATAATCCTGCCATTCCGGGAAGTGCCATCGAAGATGGTTGGAAGTTAGATGTACACTGTAGGTAACAAATACTTTCAGGTGTTTCTTAAATTTAGGATAGCTTATATGCTATTGTCGCTCATGTAATGCTTGTACTGGGAGGAGGGGGTGATCATTGATATCAAGCATTATATGGTTTGCAATGTAAATGTATAAAATGATTTGTATTCAAAACATGTAATCATTTGATGAGTATTGTAAAACATGTATAAACATTTACATTGCCAAACATGTATTCAATGCTTTATCCTAGCCTATGTAAAATTTGTATATGCTTTATACTAGCATATATGTTTGGCAGGGTATCGAACATTTAATGTTTTGCAATTTGATGTTTGTATTGGGTATCAAGCATTACAATGCAAAGTAAAGGATGAAGATTGCCAACGCTAATTTAAGCAAAAATTAAGAATAGGATGGTAAAATTCCTATGATCTAAACAAAAAAGATTGAAAGCAACATTTTAAAGTTTTTAAATTAAATATTTATTTACCTTTAATAATTTGTACTTTACTGGTCTTCCTTTTTTTTGGTAATTTGAATTTTCCGCATATCTCTTTCTGGTTTTTTATTGTTTTTAAATATTGTTGACTTACAGCACCAGTAAGAACAGTTTTTATTTTTTGTATGGAGTCCATATTGTACATTCATCCATCGAAAGTAATATTTTAAAGTTATTATATGAAATATTTGTTTCCTCTTCATTGACGCAACACCAACATGGTAGGACAAGACCATTTGCATACAGTATTTCGTTCCTCTAAAGCAGTTATTTCTAAAGTAGATAAATGCACCCTAAGTGTACGCAAAGTATTACTTGGGGTACAATAAAAGACATAAGGTGGCGATCAATATGTCAGGAGCCTATTGACTGAAAATGTAAAAATTGATCCATTTTGGATTGCAGCTCAAAAACAGTTAATTGACATTAGAAGGAAGAACACCGTTACTATCAGAATTAAAAGAAAAAATTCTTCGTAATGGATAGAATGGTCATAAAAACCAAATATACGGATTTAGTAAGCACAGCAACGAATGCAATCTTAATATTAATTTCTACGTACTAGTGGGAAGTAGCTTTTTTCTACACCAGCAACAATTCAAACCAAGTACAGAAATAAATGAGGCTTGCGTTAATATAGATGAGTTGTGTTAGCAGAGTACATATAATCAGATTTTTCTGTAATTACTAAAGAAATGTAGTCACATTGCTCACATTAAATTCTAATTAAAAATGTAAATTTGTAGTTTAATTTAAATGTATCTACACTGTTTAAAATAAATAATGATTTGAATTTTGACTACATACTTACTCATCAAATTATATAAAAGTGGTATATACATATAAGTATACAGGTAGTGGCTTTTGTTGCGTAAAGTGGTCGTATTTCTAAATTCGCTCCTTGCCAGTTCTTTAGTTTTTGTGTTGATGTGCCGCATTTATTATTATATATATAGATACAAGGGTATTCAAAGTGATGGAGCAGATTTTAAAGTTTTATTTACAATTAAAGGCAATGTGGTATTCACATATTACACATCAATGGCTGGAGGAAAATTAAAAGATATTTTATTGTTCAATGTTTTTTTAAAGTAAAGTGAGCACCATTTGAAATGCAACAAATGGTGCTCGAATTGGTACGGCCTAACATTGAATTGATACATTGGTGCTCGAATTGGGCATCTATTATCCATCTTAATTGGTACATCTATTCCTCTCTCCCTCTCTCTTTATATATATATATATATATATATATATATATATATATATATGGGGCAAAACTTACAGTTACTTTCGTATTGGTGGTACGTGGTCAAAAAATGTTGGGGACCGCTGTACTAAGGATAGCTTTAACAGTCCATCGACAGGAAGTGGAGAAATAATTGTTTTCTTGGATAATTGGAGGTGGAGTAGTTGATCTCCATTTTCATGTCGTATGATTGAAATGGTAAAATATACCAAGAGACCATCGATATAAGATATTTTACACATACTTTCGCAATCACCATTGCGTGTCATCTGAAAAGATTCTGAAATGCTTGAGAAGACTAGAACATAAGTTCCTCTACATTATAGCTATAACTGCTTCCACTGAGCTTCAAATATCAAGAGATACTTTTATGTAAATGATCGTGACAAACTAGTGATTTTAATTTGAGGAGCTTATGTGTCTGTAACAGTAATTTATAAAAATGTTCTATTTATTTGACGCGAAAATTAATTTTACAAAAATATTAAGTTGTGCATCCAATATTGGCTTTTTTGACACAAAAAAAAGAGAATATATGTGAACAAATCTGAACTGGACTTTGCTATAGACTTTATAAGATATTTTGAGGAATTAGCTTTCATGTTTAATGATAAAATGTATTAGTTAATTATCTTTATTGTAAATAAAGCGTTAAAGAATGTACTTCGGTGCCATTTATTCAAAGTTTCACGAGAATTTCGAAAAATGGCAGGACATTATTAATCAGCACGCAACAATGCAGTTTTGATAGAAATCAATCAAATTCCATAATATACATGTTGAAGTTACTGGGCAAGTTTGATACGGCGCTCCTACATTTTACTTTAAGGAAAGCTCATTTTCTTAATTAATACAGATAATCAAGATTACTATGGCTGTGTTATTATTGTTAGAAGCAAAGGTTAAAAATAAATTGAAAAAAAAAATTAAATGAGAAAACAATTTCAAAATTAACGTTTAATGCAAAAGAATACAAAAAAAAAAAAAAAAAAGCTATTAGAAAAAAGAAGCAACATGCCCCAATATGTCGGATTGGTGGAAAGAATACATTAGTTAGTACTATAGTTTCATTATTTATGCATATCACTAATCAGCCAATTTAATTACATATTTATCCCTTGTTATGTTAATTTAATGAGAAATTATTTTACTATTCGTAAATATTTTTTCTTGCACTTGTTTATGAATCATTCACTCGTTCTACTTAATTAAATAATTAATATACAATTACTAGTATATTAAATAAACTCATAATTTTACCATAATTTATTGAATTATTACAATTGCTCGAATTATTCTTCAATGTATTAACTCAATGACGTTATTCATAAGAAGGAGTAATCTATTAACAGTTTTTAGCGAAAAGTCGCCAACATCGCCTACATATGTCTTATATGATCATAACAAAAATATTATTTATGTATAGGCGTATTAAAGTAGTTATAAATATATCGTATATTTTATGAGATTCGTAAAATATTATTTCGCTAGCATAATCCTTCAAGTATTTATCGGTTAATAATTAATAGACGACTCTAACCAATATATATATATATATATATTTTATATTACTTTGAGTATAGAATATTAAATGGTTACTTTGTGAGAAATAAAAAAAACATCTAAATTCACTGAAAAATGAAATTAAATATTTATCGTGATAACATCATTGCTTATAAACTTTTAAACGGCACGTATTTACATAAAATATCTTTAAATTTTAATCAGATACCTGTCTAATAATTAATTGACATTTCTTTTATAATTTATTTAATTAAATTTGGTGGTTTGTTATCGTAATAAATTTTTAATTTTATTTTATATTTAAAAAAAAACATTATTTAGCATGTAGATTATTTTTCACTGTAAAATGAAACTAAATATGATTAATAAAATTTTATATATACATCATTTATGAAAATAATGAACAATATGTATAACTAAACGAGTGATGTATTACAATTAAATCGTAATTTAAAATATGTTTCAGGCATTTACAGTTATATTACAACTTCGCTTTTCAGAAATATATTAATTAATTATTTTGCGTAAGAAATATAACTTTAAAACTGTAAATCTTTAACATACTGTCTTATTACGTTTGTTTCAAATGATAGCAATCTTCAACATTATATTTATCAATTAGTAGATTAATTATAGTGCAATTCTATAAACTAGTTTAATTAGAAACGCTACCCTGAAATGTAATTTTCTCTAATTCCAGAAGTTAATTTTGAATAAAGTTCAGCGAATTTCTGAAACTTACCTCCAAAGTTAATAACTGTCGAGCTTATTAATTAGAGAGTGTGATATTAAACTCTTTAGACATTTCATGTTTAGATAATAAGTGGCCAAACTCTATCAGAATGCATGTGGCTTAACTAATACACTTTTACTTTCTGTATCTGTTAATATTTATTAGTGATAAATTTAATCTAGAATTACTGGCAATAAAAGATTTTCAACAATATAATAAAAATATGGTTTATTATTTAGGCGATATGATACCAATAATTTAGGATAAATGCAGAAGAATCGTAGGATTGGTAATAATTGTATTTCAAATATTAAAGTAGTGTAAAAATTAACATTATTCAATCAGATAATATCGTATTCCAACCATTGTATATGAAATATCCTATTAGTCACACGCCTAAGTATTATTTGCATTCAACATAATTGTCATGTTGACATTTATTTGTCGATGTTGACCAAATCGGTGGCAACACTGTCAAGAAACTCATTGAATGTTAGTGGCAACCGTGGATATGTAGATAGTTTTGTTTATATGGTAAAGGTAAAAGGTAAATGCATAGGTAAAAAAATACAAATATTTAAAAATTAGCATAATTTTAATTAAAACTTATTGTATCTTAATTGCTCTTTTAAGAAACAAATCGCATAAATCATTTTTTTTCCAGTAAATAACTACAGATTGTGTCACATGAGAAACTAAAATCTTAAAAAACACAGAACGAAAAGACAATAGCTAATATAATAGTAAACATAATGTAACATAAACGAGGCAACTAATACAAAGACAATAACTGTAACTTCATTTAAAAGAGCATAATTTTAAATCAGTATAAACGAGAAATTTCACAATATGAGATGAGTTAAAATAAAATTGTTACATGAAAAGAAAAAAAAAATTGCTTACAATCCAGAAATTTAAAGGAATAGAAATTCAATTATTTTAATTTTATTAACCTATTAGTTGTTTAAGCGAATATTATTGTGTTTTAACTATTCTGAAAGATTGTATACAGTTATGAATTGTTTTGTTAAAATACAATAAGTTTTAAATAAAGTGTTAAAAAATTTTATTTTTATGTAAAAAAATCCAATTCAATATACAAAAATAATTCGTAGATAAGGTTTGTTTTGAAGTCATATCCAATTTAAAAAAATAAAATTGTCAAGTATCAATGTTTCATAAGTTGTCAAACATACATGTTTGTATAAAATGTTGTCACGATATGTTAATTATTGGAGACTGGACTAATTCAAGATTGAGTTCAATATTAATGGGAATTATTTAATAAATGGGCATCCGTTTTTATTCATTGAATAGGCTTACAATTAAAATTTAATACATTTATAAAAACGAAATTTGTTTTGAGTAAGGCCAAGCATCATTGGGCGCGGTCAGTACTTGGGTGGGTGACCTGGGAACACCGCGTGCCGTTGGCATTCACAAATGTGGGACCTGAATGGCCGAGTGTCTAGCGCTCTGGTGCTCAGTGCCACAGGTTTCGGGTTCTAATCACGGCGGTGCCATGGATGTTTGTAGTGGTTCGGAATCCACTTTAAGCCGTAGGTCCCAGTCTCCTATGACTGTAAGAGCGTGACGGAGCCAAAGTCAGACTTCTCCTACGGGTGCTCCATCACAACAGAAGCTGCTTCCTTCCCCTTCAATCATGAGTACGTATGGGTTAGTGGGCTTGGCCAGCCAAGTGGGATAAGAAACAACAACAACAACACACCGTGCCTTCCCGAAAAAACTGTATAGCGAATGAGTAAAGGTTCAAGGTTGACAGATCTTTCTTTCAAGCATGAATTGACCCCTACATTAGACTTTGGTCGTTTGACGGGTTTTTTTTTTCTCTGTTCGACCTTGGAACCGATGATTGGGTAGAGAGACAGAAAGGGATAAACAGTCGACGTATAGACAAAACACCTTTAACCGAACTTGCTTTGCGATGATTATGTTAATATTTATCGTGTATTTTGTTTTGTGTGTTATGTGTAATTGTGCAGTGCTGTCTCATCAATTTTAAATACATATGGCAGCAGTTTATTTAAAAAAAGAATTCAGTCTCTACCATGAAAGACCACAAGCTTATCAGGTCCTAATCAGTACTCTTTATAAAGAAAAATAATTTCGGTATAAAATTAAAAATCATCATCATTAAATTCAGACTGAGTTTATTTTACGAACATATAACCAACTCTGGGCAATTCAAAAAATCACTGGTTTTAGAAACAGGGCATGATATTCGAGTGGATAGCACTCTGGCGCTTGGTATCACAGGTACCGAGTTCCGGAGGTGTCATGGATGTTTGTAGTGGTTCGGAATCTACTTTAAACAGTAGGTCCCGGTCTAATAGGATCGTAGAGCTTTTGGGGGGTTAATTTTATTCACGTCCGTAGTATATCAAGCTAAACATGTCCCTGGGTAGTGCTAAATGAGTAACAGCGGTGCAGACCTTGCTTATCGCATAAAGATTAACTGTCTTTTTATTGACAGCTACATAACAACAAAAACAAAAGATTCACAGCAATTGTGGCGATATGTGTAAGCGTTTTACATTTACAATCAAGTTATTTAGTGTGAAAATTTCTAGGTTTTGTCCCAACAAATTTACAAATGTAAGATATTTGTGTTAAAAACAATATTACTCGTTTACTGTGTGGCAGTGAAGAGTTTTTGAAATACATAAAGAGATGAATGCATGATGCTGACAAATTTACATTTAATTAATTAATTAAAAATAAATTTATAATTTTCTATGGTGACGTTGAAGGAGGGGTGGACGAGATTTTTTTTGTTTTATTTTTGCTTTCTTTCCACAAAAAATTAATATCGTCTGTATAAGTTTTTGAAAAATAAGAAATTTTTTAATAGATAATAACTTCCATCATTTCAAAATTTTCTTTTTTTGTTCAATAATAAAATTTAAATAATTTGAAAATACATTTCTGTATTGCTCTTCAGCCTAAACATGCTTTCATAAAGCATATTTTAGTGCCCCTATGATATTATGATCGTTCGTTAAAATTTGAAAATTTTAATGGGCTATGGCTAAGATATATACCGATTGTGTAAGTATTTATTTCCATGTTAAAGATAATAATATTTTTAAAAAAATTCATTAGGGATCATTATTAATTTCTTCATTAAAAATAACATATATAGAAATGTACCTTCAAAGTAGAGCATATCATTATCATTTTAATACGACTTACATGAAAGAATTACAATAAATAAAAATTGAAAAATTTATTGAAAACATAAATAAAAAATTTAAATAATTATTGGAAATATGTAAATTGAGGGAAATATCTGCAGTGACTCCATTTTTTATTTGAAAATTCAAACTAATAAAGAAACAATAAATCACAAAAAAAATTTAGAACTTCAAACTATAATAATATTTATCACATTTATCTTTACACAATACACCATCAACCTATGTGTCTTAAACAAAATTGTTCTAATGCAATTCAAATGATAAAAAAGATTTCAACAAATTAATCGTATTAATGAGCACTGCTGTAATCTATTTACATCAATAAACCTTTAACAATATTGAAAAGAGTCAATAATGTTTGAAAAGTAATGCATTTGGTACCACGTATTACCAGGTAAGGTTTTTTTCTACCAATATTTTCTCCTGTTTTCAAAGGAATCTCTAGCATATTTATCTCTGGGATCTCTCAGTCTCCCATGGCTTGATTTTTGCTTTGGCATGGCTGATGGTCCTTTGTTATTATTGAATTTCCTGTCTCTATCCCACTTTTTGAAACCTTCAACGGATACGAAATCTTTCACTTTTTGTCTCGGTGTTTTCTTGTCTTCTGTCCTTGACTCTTCTGGGAAATCTTCGTCTATGACAGATTTTCTTATGACATTCTTTAGGTGGTGGTATTTGCTGGATGACGAACTGTTGCTTGTTAATTCTGTGCAGATTTAAGAGAAATATATATATATATATCTATAGTAATGGATAATCACAGAATGAAACGAATCTATACATCAGTAAAAAGCAAAGTTTTTAGCATCTTACACAATCTGTGGCCTTGGCGACATGTACTCTTTTATCGGTCTAAAGCGATCATTTGACCCACTGATATTGGCTAGCGATCAATTTAAGCCACTGATATTGGCCGAAAACGATCATTTTTGACCCACTGATATTAATTTAAAGCGATCCTTTTGACCCCCTGATATTGGCTTAAAGTGATCATTTTAACAAACTATTGGCTTAAAGCGATCCTTTTGACCCACGAATATTGGCTTAAAGCGACCAATTTGACTCACTGTTATTGGCATAAAGCGGTTTTTTTACCGACTGATATTGACATAAAACTATCTTTTTAACACACTGATATTAGCCTAAAGCGATCATTTTGACCCACTGATATTGACCTAAAGCGGTCGTTTTAACACACTAATATTGGCCTAAAGCGATTATTTTGACCCACTGATATTGGGGAAAACTATTCTCTAAAGAATATTCTAGCGATTTTTTCTTTTTATTAGAAATTGGCAACTCATCAAAGGCTAGAGAAGATTGGATGGTCTGCAGAGAAAATAACTATCGAGTAGAATATTTGTTGTTGCTTTCAATTGATGTCATATTTTCTCTAGATACTGGAATATTTACAATTTTTATATACCTTCGTAACTTTATAATAGATCGTATAACTTTGTAATAGATTTAAATTGTTAATTTTCGTATATTTGATTGCTTTTTTAGTATTGTAGTATTTGATTTTTTTTAAGTATTTTTAATGTTGTAATATTTGATTTTATTTACTGTTTTATTACTTTTTTAGTATCATATAGAAGAGAAATGAACCACTTAGTGTTGGACAGAAAAACAAAACCCAAAATTATATGACATTTTAAAGAATACATAAACTAAGTTAGAATGTTTACTGCAAATTGGTTTCTACTGGATTGGTAACTTTTTTAATGACGTAATTGAAATTACTAATATAACAGGTGGGCTGAAAGGTTCGTAGGTTGACACATAGATGGCACTACCAGTATTAACTCTACATTATTTTTAGTTAGCCCTAACCTTCAGAAGACACGTGTATAAATTTGACAGCTGTTTCACTATTGGTATGTGAGTTATAGTATTTTTAGTGAAGCAACTTTTGTTAGTTTGAAAAAATGGATAAAAAAGAATTTCGTGTGTTAATAAAGCAATGCTTTTTGGCGAAAAAAATACTATTGAAGCCAAGGCTTGACTTGATAAACATTATTCGGACTTTGCACCAGGAAAATCAACCGTAGAGAAGTGATTTGCTAAATTTAAACGAGGCGAAATGAGCACCGATGACGTTGGCCGCAGTGGACACCCCAAAGAGGCTGTTACCGACGAAAACATCAAAAAAGTCCACAAAATAATTTCTGATAACCATAAAGTGAAGTTGATTGAGATAGCTGAGACCCTAAAGATATCAACGGAACGTGTTAGACACATCGTGAATGAATATTTGGATATGCGAAAGCTCTGTTCAAAGGGGGTGCCGCGTGAGCTCACAATCGACCCAAAACAACAACGAATTGATGATTCTAAGCAGTGTTTGGAGCTGTTCAATCGTAATAAACCCGAATTTTTGCGTCGATATGTGACAATGGATGAAACATGGCTCCATCATTTAACACCGGAGTCCAATCGACAGTCAGCCGAGTTGACTGCGCGTGATGAACACTAAAAATGCTATAACTCACATACTAATATTGCTTTTTGTGGTTTTGAAGGTCTTTTGAAGGTTAGGACTAACTAAAAATCATATGGATTTATTACTAGTAGCGCCATCTATGTGTCAGCCTACGAACTTTATACCTACCACCTACCACCTGTTGTAGTCATTTAGTCACAATATATGTTAAATACACCGCCTCTTCTTTTTAGCTAATGAAATTTGAAGTCAAGTGAAAGATTACATGTACTTAATATCTACATCACTTTATTACCCTGTGCTATTCGGATAACTTGAGAGGCGCATGTTAGAAAATATATATATAGGGCTGTAGGGCACAGAAACATCATTAGGAAACATGTAATTGGTTAATAATGGTGTTTTAGATAATATTGACGTAATTTTTAACTAATTGTTAATTCTTTTGTTTCTGTTTTTTCTATTTATTATTCAAGCTATTGTTAAAAAATAAATAAAAAAATTATCTTTTATTCTTTAACTTATTGCATCAAACCCTTTTTTAATATTTTTATTTTGTTAATAACTTAATACTTATAGTATTTCTTCATATAATTTTATTTTCTTTGTATATTTAATTTTACTTTTATATCACCGCGCCAAAAACTTATCGTGAATCATGAGAAATATTGCGACTCGCAATGTTATAACTGGCGATGATTTGGCGAGATTTTCGAATTTGGCATGATTTGAATATAGCATCCTGCCAATCAAAAATATATATAAAGAAAATTTTATTAAAAAAATACATACCAATGTCGTTATCTTTCTCAAGGACTTCAACTTCAATGTTTGGTGATTGCTGCGCAGGGCCCTTTTTACCAAACTTATTTATTCGTTGAGGTATGCACTTGATTCCGACAAATTGCCATAGGTAAACAGTCAGAACTGTCGCACTTAAACACACAATAATAATTATTAAAGCACTATATCCTGTGACGGAGAAAAAGTTTTCTTTATCTGGCCTATGATCAGGACTGACTGCAAATGATTCAGCATTGTTAATATTTCTCTCCACCAAAGTTCGGAAATTTTTGTTGTTTAATAAAGCATTTGCCACAGCATCCATGGTCTTCTGTGACTCCATGCTTTTTAATGACAGATTGAATAAAGCGGTGAAAATTTCTTCGTTAATTTCAATTGATTTTGCCGTGGTGGGTGGCAACACGTTTGCATAGTAATTGTTTGGAAGTACGTACATCGATTGATCTAGAGGTGGTTTATTTTTGTTTTGTTGCAATTGGGACAATATTTTGGAAATCTCTTGCAAAGGATCGGTATTAAAAACTGGTGGTGTGACTTCTGCATTATTATCATTTACGCTTTGTTGCTTTTCAACAGTATTTTCAAATTTTTCTGGTTGCATACGTTGACTAATACTTTTTTGTTCATTCATATCTCCTGGGTTTATGATCTGCAATTTGGGAACTTGTTCAAATTTCTCTGGTGTCATACCTTGCGTGTTGTCTGTTTGCCTTTTCATGTATGCAGGATGAACGTTCTGCAGTTTAGTGTCGGAGACTTCATTGTATGTCGCTTTGGAACGATTTATTTCTGCGTCGATTTTTGTAAGCAAATCTCGTACCTGCTTCAAAACAAGTTCCTCGTCAACAACTTTTCTTTCTGCTACTTGTCGATTGAGACCTAAGTTTACTGCAGGCAAAACATTTGCAATTAGAGGAATTGCAGTCATCTGGTACAAATCGAATTGTCGTTTGTTCTTGTGGTGAAGATGATCATTTTTATCCTTTTTAGACATCCTCAGTTTGCGATTTGTATTATTGTCGGTTTGATCTGGATGAAATCTCCGAATCCGTTGAAGAATGGACAGTGAATTTTTCTTGATTCTTGGAATGCTGCCATGTGTTTGTTCAGATTTGTTTGCTTGTTTTGTGCTTTTGTTTAATTGTGCAAATGGTTTTAAATGCTTTTCAGTATTCTGCAAATAAAATAATAAAAAAGTTATTGTACCATTAAAACAAGCAGTGCAGGGGATGGCACTCTTGCCTGTATTAATTTTATATGATGGCGATCCCATCCATAAATGCACAGGGTGCATTGATCATCGCCTGCATGTATTAATTATTACGCAACAACAATAAGAGTAGCATATTTATTTTATTTACAGAAAAGGAAATAAAACAGTGAAGTAAAATAAATAAAAAAAATTCATATTATTTTAATTTAATGACTGTTCGAATAGTTGATTAGATTCTTACATTTATCATGTTCAAAAGTGATTAGTCAAATGCTTTAATACTATTTTTTTATATTCATGTTTAGAAATGTTTTTCAGAAATATATGTTGATCCATTAGACTGCACAAACTCATCAAAAGTTTTTCATTTGTCAAAATTGATCACAGCTTGCTTAATGGTTTGGTTTGGTTTTGTCGCTCTACAGTCATTTTGTGCCAATTAGACGTGGACCTACACTTTAAAGTGGATTTCGGACCACTCCCAAACATCCATGCTACCGGCAGGATGCGAACCTGAAGCCTGATACCAAAGGCCAGAGTGCTAGCCAATTCACCATCAGGCCGCAGAGAGCATCGGGCGTACGGCTGGCAACAGTACCCTGTAAAACGAAATCTACCAGTAGGCATACGCCTTGGCCTAATAAAAAGCTCTTACAGCAGAACAAGAAACTAATGTTAAAGTTTAAAATGAAATGCATGTTAAAATGTATATGAAATGATTTAATAGATTTACAAAATTCAACATTGATTTCATCGTTCATTGTTATTATTTTTAAATGTATAAATCATTAAAAAATATATAAAAATTCAATCAATATAAATTCAAGAAATCGATATTTAAGGAAACCTGCTGAAATCATATTGCATATATATATATAATGATAATTCACATGAGGTTATTTAATACAGTACAGAGAATATTTAGTTTACAAATTGATATAAAACATCGTCAACAGTTTCTTCCATGTACACGAATGGTTAAAGTGGGAAAAATAAGTGTAAATTTTAATTTAGAAGTTACTTCGGAAGACAAACGTGTTTCAGTTTTCAAAAATGTTTATTTACTTTTCATAGTTTGTGGTTTTCTTGAGATTAAGTAATCCATTCAGTGCACATTAAAATTACTTAGTGTCTTGCGGAATTACAAGTTTAATTAAAAAATACAATCTTATTTCAAGAGGAGTCATAACATTTCATTTAATAAAACCTTAACTTATTTAAGTCCTTTAACTCTCGCTTACTAACTTTTGCTTTTACAAGATTCAAATACTGAAAAAATAAATAAATAACTGAATGATTTTTCTCTTAGCTCGACAAATTACTCGCATAAATCATTTACTCAGTGTATAAGTAGAACAAGTAATATAATAGTTAATTCCTATTTTTTTTCACTATATTGCAGAAAAGTCCTTTACAAATAGAGTTGAAATTTTCCTCCTACATCTGGCGCCATCTATTATTAGATACGTGCAACTTTTATCTAAAAAAACTATAATTAATAATTATATTTAATTAATGAATTAATATTTGAAAAAAAATTGTATTAACATCAAATGTCTTCCCCTACAAGTTCAAAAAAATATATTTGAACTTGAGTGGATAAATAAAAAGTGTTTTATTCACGATTGAACAAGATATATATAGGGAGAGTGGTAACTAATAGTAGGAATTTAATAAATTGGAAAATGCCTTCAAAAATCAAAATCACTTACTCTTTCGATTCGTACAACTTGCGATGAGCTTAAATTATGTCGTAGAACTGAAAAATAAACAATAAAACTAAAGATAATATGGATTTTTCTCATTCTGAAGAAAACTTGATTTTGGCTCTATTTACACTGAACAAACAAAAATTGTAATTAACGTATTTTGCATTGCATTGTTGTAGAAAAAAATGCAGTTTAAAAACAAATCATTGTTAAGAAATAGAAAGGATATTCATTGTTATTGTGCATCTAGCTTCTTTAAATATTAAAAAGAATATTATATTGTTTCGCTTTAGGAAAGCAATAAATGTTTTATTTTTCTGGAACTAAAAGCTTTTGGATAAATGGAGAAAAAAAAATGTATAAATAAATTTATAATATGTTATTCATGACAAACCTTTAAGGTATTATTAGGTATTTTTGGATAATAATTTTTAAGACGAATAAAGGAAGAATTAAGTTGTTTACGTAAGTTAAGAATAATCTTTTATATGTTGTATTTTATTTTATTTCTAAATATTTATTATAACTATTATTCATTGTGAATAGATTTTAAGCTAATTCATAATTTCTTAAGAACTTAATTATATAATCTTTAAAAAGAATATTATATTATTTCACTTTTGGAAAACAATAAATGTTTTATTTTCCTGGAAAATAAAGCTTTTCAATAAATGGATAAATAAATTTATAATATGCTATTCATAATAAAGCTTAAGGTATTATTAGGTAGTTTTTGTAGGTTCAAATATCTTTTAAGGCGAATAAAAAAATACAATAATTTATTTATGCAAAGAATGATCTTTTATATGCTGTATTTTATTTTATTTTTGTATGTTTGTTATTATTACTATTTTATGTGAATAGCTTTTAAGCTAATTGATAATTTATTATGAACTTAATTATATAACCTTTAAAAAGAATATTATATTGTTTCACTTTTGGAAAGTAAATGTTTTATTTTTCTGAAATTAAAACTTTTCGATAAATGGATAAATAAATTTATAATAAAAACTGCTAATAAAATAAACATGTTTTTTAATGTGCTTTTAAAATGCATTTATATTTAGTTATTGTTAGTAAATATTCTTTTTCTATATATATGTATATATATATATTATTCTTATATTCTTCATATTCTTCGATAAAATACTAAGAAATAAACAACTTATGATTTATTATTTTTTTTGTGTGAAAATTACCTTTTCGGTAATTTTCACACCTTTATTTATATCAAAATATGTATTCAAAGTATTTAATAAAAAGACCAATACATTTTTATATAACATTCAATCCAATAATATTAAAAAAGAAATACAAAATTTTGAAATATTAAAATTTTTTCATAGAACATTTTTTACGACCTTTTTTTCAAAATATTTATAAAATTACTTACAAACTAATAATATTTTAGTACTGACTAGATTAATAATATTTATATAGACGATTCGTTTTAATTGGAATTTTGATGCAAATGAGCTTAACTATTAGTAGTAAATTAGTTAATTAAAATTAGTAAATTAACTAACTTAGTAATTTACATTGTGTTTGTACAATAATTATGATATTGAGACGAATAAAATACATAAAATAAACTCATGTTTATGAAAATTGCAACACCATGAAGGACTTACACGAGTGAGCTGAAATTTTCAGGAAATGCAAAATAGCGCATGATATGCAAATGATTAGAATTTCAAATCCGTAGCAGCGCCCTCTGAACGGCGGAGGGCTCCGAATAAATAGACGGCTGTAGCGAGGCGTGTGTGGTTATCGGTGGTTATCTGCTAGTGGTAAACGTTAGCTCAAACGTTACTTATTCCTCTTCGACGAAAGAGAGCGAGAGTTGAACAACTTACAGAATTTGAACGGGGGAGAATCGTCGGCCTTCGTGAAGATGGATTGTCTTATCACGCAGTAGCCGCTCGTGTGCAGCGTAACAGCAGCACAGTGATGCGTCTTTGGAAGCAGTGGACGGACGAGTGTCGGACAACTCGGAAATCCGGGAGTGGACCCCGAAATGTGACGTCAGCTCGCAATGAAAGACACTTGGTCCGCATGGCGCTGGCGGACCGTACAGCTTCCTCTAGACAATTGGCAGCACAGTGGTCAATAGTTACAGGTGTTTCATTGTGTGCTTCATCAATTCGTAGACGTCTGCTGCAGCGTGGACTGCGCGCAAGGACTCCTTTATACAGGATCCCTCTCACGCTAAACCATCGCCGCTTGCGGCTACAATGGGCCGCTCAGCATAGAGACTGGCGTGCTGATTGGCAGCATGTCGTGTTTTCTGACGAATCCCGCTTTAATTTCTGGTACCATGATGGCCGCATTCGTGTCAGACGCTATGCCGGTGAACGCCACCTTCGGGAGTGCATTATCGAACGCCACAGTGGACGAACACCCGGAGTTATGGTCTGGGGTGCCATAGCATATCATGGACGATCTCAATTGCTAAGAATTGTGGGCAATCTGAATAGCAACCGGTACATCAGTGAAGTTCTACAGCCCCAAGCTGTTCCCTTCCTTCAAAGCTTGCCAGGCGCTGTATTTCAACAGGACAATGCCCGCCCTCATAT
>BPLQ01012314.1:592434-619622 GCA_021605075.1 Caerostris darwini
TCGTGTAGCAGCACTTATTGCGGCGCGTGGTGGCTACACAAAATACTGATTCTGATATCTTGTTATTGTTTGTTTGCTTTCAACATTTAATCATTTATTTGTATCACTACCACTCAACTGTGTATTAAATTTTATTCAATTATGACGATTCCTTCATGGTGTTGCAATTTTCACAAACATGAGTTTACATTAACGGAAAATGACAATGAAACTGCTAATTTAAGAAGAAAAAAAATTACAAGATTCTCTTAAACATTTTAAATCAGTACTTTACTAGTTATAATAACCAATTTCTCTTGTAATCTGTCATAATATATTTGATTTTCTAAATTCAATAAATTCTATAATAAATGCTGAATGCTACCATTTGTAATATGCCGTTCTCAATACGATTTCAAAAGAAATTGCATATTAAGCAAATTCACAAGCAATTCAAAATATCTGTATAAAAGTAATAATTTTCATTTTTTAAGTCATGTATGTAATACTGTAATCACTGAATTCTAATCATGATCTGAAAAATGTGCCCGATTTTTATCACTACTAGTTAACAATTAAAATTAAATATTTTAGTAGAAAGGTGAAAGGTTTGCATTCTTTTCAAACATTAATACTAGATTAATTAAATACATTCTAATTTATTTCAAGTATAACTGTGTTAGAAATTTACGGAAAATTTATCTACAGCCATCTTTGTTCAATATTAAAGATTAATTTATTATTTCAATAATTAGTTAAATAAACTAATGGCAAATGATGTACAAAGGGAATATTATTCAATGGAATTCTCACAGTGATATTTAATTCTTCTGAAAATTTTCATTTACATATTCCTTCATTAAAATGAATGAAATAAATTACCGAATCCGAATGAATCAACCAATAAATAGACACTTTAGACTATCAAAATAATATGATTATTTTATTTTTTCATTTGTACAGCAAATGATGAAGAATATTATGCAAGTTGATCAGGCTAAATCTTATAAATTATGAAATATGTCGATATCTAAACGTATTGTTTCATATGTTCAGTGTTGTATACATATGAAGATAGAAACCATAATATTTATTATCACTACAACATGATTATCACTTTATATGAAAAAAATAATTTGATGTTACTTTTCTTTATAATACATATATACATATTTCTTCCGCAAATTCATCTTTTTTAATTAAGTTGAAAAATTCAAAAGCATCTCTTCAGTATTTCGTTTACAGTTTAATATTCATCAACACTGGATTTTTTTTTAACCTTTTCCTTTATAAATTGTTTTGCCTATATATTGCAATTAAAAAAAGTATTCTTCAATTATCTCAAATAAATATTTTATTTCATTAATCAACAAAATTTATCTTTTTGTCTAAATTAATTAAATTGCCTGTTTGTTATGGTATATTTTTTCTCTAATTTCAACTCTGCATATTTTTTTTTTCTTTTGTAACGGACATTTTTTTTTGTAAGACGAAATTAAATAGTTCATACTGTTGTAAAGTGATTAGCGTTATTTAATTTACCTAATTTAATTAATTTGAATAAAAATGTAATTTTTAAAGATATTCCATTGTATTTTACGTGAGAAGCACTCAGCTTTTCAGATTTCGTATTTAAAGATGGTGTATATTATTAAAAATAATAAACTCATCGGCAGACTTTTATTATATTTACAAAAATTTACATATTTTTTAATACAAAAAAAAAAAAAAAATATATGAAAACCATAATTTATTAAAAAATCACTTTTAAATTTGATAAAAGATACAATCCTAATCTCATTTGAAATATACTTAATTATTATTATACACTCAAGAGCCAAAACATTATGACCACCCCTACATTTTGCAATGAACTCGCCTGGATGACGTGGAAGGCACGTGATCAGGTGGAAGTGGTATTTAACTGCTGCTGGAGAGTCTGAAGAATCATTCTTTCACTTAATTCTGTGTGTGACGGAAAAGGCTGCGGATCTAAGCGACTTTGACAGGTGGTCATAATGTTTTGGCTCTTGAGTGTATATTACATACAAATTTTATCATCGTATTATTCTGTTTTATTAAAATTAACTATATATTAAAATTTATCTCACTATTAATATATATATAAAACTGTCAACTGACAGAGAACCCTTTCGTTAATTTATAGCGAAAGCAAATTGAAATATTAATCAGGATTCGAACTCACAACAGCTGGTTTACGACAACCGTCCTAAACAGGAGACGAGAGTCGCGGAACTCTGTTCCAAAATTTATAGTTTCCAAAGTAAATCTTTAAGAAATTATGATCAAATTGAGTGTAGATATAGGACATGGGACGTCAGCGTATTGCACTGATCGGCAAAAGTTAACTCTTTGTTGTTAGAATGGTTGTTTGTTGTGTCAAAAATTAAAAAAAGTTTATATTGTTTTAAATTGTAGTTTTATTTAATTTACTTTCATGTATTAATTTAAATCAAAATGCAGTTTTTAACGATTTTTTTGTATTTTGTTAGACGGAAAATCACTTTTTAGTGCCAAGTAATGGTTTGCAAGCATATTTGGATTCCATTTTTCTAGATAGCATTTTTTTCCATTGTTTAAATATCTTGGTGGAACCTCTCTAAGTGTTTGTCACTCATATCGACGATAATTTCGGAAAATAAGTCTAAATGTGAATCAAGAAAATATATTTTTAGTCACATGCTACATCTAGAATTATCATTGTATATGTCTCAGATATTTTGCATTCCAGAGCTATAAAATTTCGTAACTAGTTGTTCATAGTTCTTAGCTTTTCTATAGCCAAGAAATTCAGTTATGACCTTTTTAAATGATTTTCATGCAGGTTTTTTAACCTATTCAAGATTTCCTCATAGTCCTGTTCTTTCATAAGCTCTCTTATTTGCGGTCCTACAAATATACCCTCTTTTATTTTAGCCTTATTGATCCTAAGCAATTTTTTCTTTAAGTACAGCAAACCTGCACCATTTTTATTTATCTCTTTAAATTAATTTTAATTAATTCGAGTTTGATGTACAATGGTGGAAGATATACGTATTCAGGGTTTGCAAATGGTTGAGAAATTGTTTTTTTTTGTCTCCAGGTATCAGATTTCTTTTAAGCTATTGTTTTTTAGCAAACTGACATTCCGATCTCTGCTTTCATATAATATAGAAAATGGCATTTAGTATATTCTTTCTGAACATCTAACAAAAATTCATAATTTCC
Source organism: Caerostris darwini (assembly GCA_021605075.1). NCBI lineage: Eukaryota > Metazoa > Arthropoda > Arachnida > Araneae > Araneidae > Caerostris > Caerostris darwini. Next base: position 595,642 of record BPLQ01012314.1, read on the forward strand.
AATTTACCGTAAATATTCCAAAAATACTGTTGGTATTGTATCTTCAAAGCAAAATCTTCATGTTGTCATAAGTTTCCTTCAAATAGATGCATAGGCAAGATTAATCGAAGGTTTCTCATTTTCAATAGGAAGAATCACAGTTTTTAAACTGAGTGTAGATGAATCTGTAAACAATCTTCATTCCTTAGGATCATGGCGGCCTCTTAACACACTCAATACTGAATCAACATCAGTACAATACACTAAATTGTCTTCTGCAGAGAACAAACTTTGGATGTCATTGTTCTCGTCGACGATAAGAATAAGTAGGAGGGATTCTTCTCAAGGTGTTTCTTCTCTTCAATCTGGACATCAAGAATGCTGCTGATTCTTTGGCATGTTTAGATCCCGGACTAGATTATTGAGTTCAGATTGATTAATTATATGAAGTTCTGTAGATGCTCCATCAAAGTCTGGCTGTCTTCTCTTGTCTTCACTTAACAATAAATTTTTATCCCTCGTTTTCTGAATGAAAATTTTCACTTTCAGATTTCGCTGTGATTTAAAGCTCATTGCTGTGAGGAGTGTAAGGGAAGTAGGGTCCTTTAGTGGTCTTGATCTTGCTTGTTATTTCAGCAATTTCTAGAATGCAGAAATAACAGTCCTTGAAGTAATCCTTTAATTCTCTCCATACAGTTGTAACTGAAAATAACACATGTCGCTACTTTCTTTTTCGTCAACCAATAAGTAATGTTACAAAAGTTGCACAGCAAATATGAGGCACCCAAGATTTGTCCTTAACATCGATTTGGCACCCAGAATAAACATGAGAGTAATATTCCCTCTTTGAGATTTGAGATTTAATTCACCACACATATAACAGGAATTGCTTGAATCAATATGTTGAAATAAAAATAAATTGAACTCAAATTAATGATGAATAATTCAGATTAGGTTGATATAAACCCTTTATTAACTCGACATGTATGTCTAAACTAAACGAAAATGATTTTAGATAAATGACACGCCTATATTTTAAGGTTAGCTAGACTTGTTGTGACAGGTCTGACGAATATTTGATATATTTATTGGAATCTTTATTATCATACATTGTGGCAAATCACTTTGTTTTTAATAAAACTGCAGGGAAATAAAATAACATCAAATGAGACGCTATTATCTGTGCAATATATATATATATATATGTGTGTGTGTGTGTGTAAAATTACAAAAAAAGCCCCAATGAGCTTGGTGGATAATTTTTGTGGTTACATTCGCCTTTAGCGTAGCAAAATACACAAGAAACAGCTACAATTATCTACACTCAAGAGCCAAAACATTATGACGACCCCTACATTTTGCAATGAACTCACCTGGATGACGTGGAAGGCACGTGATCAGGTGGAAGTGGTATTTAACTGCTGCTGGAGAGTCTGAAGAATCATTCTTTCACTTAATTCTGTGTGTGATGGAAAAGGCTGCGGATCTAAGCGACTTTGACAAGTGGTCATAATGTTTTGTCTCTTGAGTGTATTAAATAAATTTAAGGTTTATCTTTGTAATGTTTTGCTACAAAATTTGCTTCATTATTCAAATATTGCAAGCTTTACTTTTATTATATATACTATTTTCATTTTAATAGCATATACATGAATACTTAAACGGATATTTTTATCTTCATTGTTTAAATTGGTAAATATAAGGATTTTATGCGTTTCATAATCAAAACGAATAATAATAATAATAATAATTCCCTTATAAATAAATAAAAAAAAATTTTCCGTACATTTATTAATTAAATATTTTTTTATCTTTTAATAAACTTTAATTAACTATTTTACTAAAAAAAATCTCATAAATAGTTACAATTAATTAATCCATTTACAATATTAATTTTACAAGAAGAAATTACCGAACATAATTTATGTATTATTTTTTACAATTATATGGAAAGTACTACAATTAAAAAACATTTTAATCTGATTATTTGAATAAAAATAAGCCACAAAAAAAATTTTGTAACATATTTTTAAAAACTGCAGATTTTTTTGAGTTGCTATAATTAAATTACACGATACATATAGAATTTGGAATTATAATCTTATTGAGAATATAAAAAGGTGTAATAATGCATTCTAACTTAAAATAGCAAAAAAATGCTAAAATGCACTTTCTAAAAAAAACTGTTTGTTATTCTATACATTCTTTTTTTCAAATTTATTCAGGTATTTTGAAAAATGTGCTAGAAGAAATTATTTTTCAATAATAATCATCAAATGAACCACCTTTAAGAAAAGCACTTTTTTTACGTTTTGTTTCTAAGATATAATTTAATTATTGATAACTTTTTTTTCTTCTATTTTAATAGTTATAAAATTATATAAATATCCAACATATTTATGGTGTTTTATAAATATGTGAAAAAAATATCATTTAAATATTTTTTACTATACGATTATATTACTATATGATGCCTAAGACACATAATAAAAAATGTTTAAATTTATTAGAATAAACTTTGTTATGTGGCATAATTCTTAAGGAATATATTTCTATACATTAGTTAAATTGGAATTTTACAAGTTGACAAAATAATCTGTAACAGACATATTGCAGTATTGAATTAAAAAAAGGTTTGTTTTAAAAAGGAAAAAAAAATATTTTACAGTTTTATAAATATTTCAAAATGATTTTTTTTTACAGAGGCATTTTTTCAACATATATCTTAAAACAAGATACGATTTTATATTTTAAACACGATAGATTTATTGTTGTTAAAATATTGTCAAAAATATTTATAAAATGTATTATATGTTTTTTATATAATTGATAAAATAGGTTGTAGATAAATTGTAGAAAAGGTAATTTAATAAAAGAATCAAAGTATTTTCGTTCGTAAATTGCAAAACATTTTTGACATTAAACTTAAAGATAAAATGATTTTTTAAAATTATTTTCAAATTCATTCAATGCATTTTTTTTAAAGATTTAATTACTTTTTATTGTTACTATTACTTTTAAAAAAATCTTGTAATTAAATGATACAGCTTGTCATTTAAAGATAGGTATTACAAAAATTTGTTATGCTGCATACAAAAAAATTAGATTATTGTTGAATATTCATTTTTCTTCGGAAATCCTATAACCTGTTATTTACCTTGTTTAACAGATTTTTAATATGGCGTTTAGTTTAATTGATTTCTTAAAGAAGTGTATTATGTACTTTTTAAAATGATTAACTGCATCGGACTATTTCTTAAGATTTAAATTGAAAAACAAAATGTATAACAAATCAGAATTATAAAAACAGAACACAAATGTTTAAGTTGAAATAAAATTGTGGATTAAAATTATTAAATTAATTTTTTTTAAAAATTTTTAATTGTTTGTTTTTTGAAATAAAATTACTTGAGATATTTCCATCTTGTTTAGGGAAAATTAGATTTGTTAGCAGCTAAACCTGGAAGGAACAGATGTTCTTAATAATAATAAAATTATTTTCAATATTTTTTTTCGATTTTTAATCAAACTCAATTTTACTACATATCCAATATTTTGTTTATATTTCAAATATTTGAAAAGGAAACCGTTGTTCATTCATTTCTCCCCTTGTTTGTTTTACGAATGTTCAAATATTCCAGTCAAAAGCTCGCATGGTGAGCAGATCATTGAGTAATAGGAAATAAACATGTTTATTGTTAATATCTAAGAATGGCATATTCAAAATTTTATAATCTGTTCAAATAGGAAGATACGCATTATTATATTACTATCTTTTTTGAAGCTTTAATTATAAAATGCTTTAATTGATAATTAGATTGCATGATTACATTTTAATATTTTTCATACTATCCACCACTGATTTGCACTATCACTTTTCATTTATACCGTAAGCCCCGGTCTAATATAAGCGTAGAACATTGTGGGGTAATATTACTCGTGTCCAAAGCATAACTTCAAACTATCAATGAGACATATTATTTAAAGAATTGAAGTAGGACATCATAATGTCACACTGAATTTCAAAACATGTATTTTTTAGTATTTCAATTATAGGTTTTCGATGAAACTTATTTTAATTTTAAAAAAATAGTGTACTTCATTTTGGAAAGTAAGTGGAATTTCAACAAATTTCATAAACATTTGTAAATATACATTAATATCAATATCAAATATATTAAAATAATTATAAATATCGTTATTTTATTTTATGAACTATGTATATAATTATATGTATCGTTCATAAAATAAAAAAAGTAGATTGAAAAAATGTTTTATACATTTATGTCTTTTTTTTTTTTTGTTATAGAATTACCTAATGAAAATGTATTAGTAGTAATACAGACTTAACATATCATCGCCATAAGTCCTTATGAAGTCCTCTGTAAATATTTAATTAAAAAACTATTGATCAGAAGAATAACGAAAGATTAAACTATTATAATTATTTAAGCGGCCACTCTCTTTAGACAAATTATAAAATTTTAAATTTCTATTATCCATTACATCAATGTCTAGCAAATAATTTTAATTATTTTTAGAACGTCTGCAACAGTTTGTAATCCTTATAACACTTTATCGGTATAATTTGATAAGAAAATAATCGACAGCTAAAACAAAAGATATAATAAAAGACAACCATGATAAATCTCTTCCATTTTTCATTTTACTGCTGACTCTCTCATAAAAGACAAAAATGTTTCTAGGGTTTTTTAAAGTATTTCTTTTAAGTACTGTGTTATTGTCAATATGTTCATTATTATTTTTTTTTTCTAATGCAGCTGGCAAACAGACATGGACGTCTTGGATGCCTTAAGGCAAGCGCTGCACAGACGTTACTCACTTTGCATTACCCAGGGGGCGCGTGTAACTTGATGGTAAACCACGGACGCGGAGTAACAATGCCCCCGCAACGCTCTACGATCCTATTAGGACCGGGACCTACGGTTTAAAGTTGATTCCGAACCACTACAACACCCATGGGCAAAAGTCGGGATTTGAACCCGATACCTGTGGTACCGAGCGCCAGAGCGATTCGGAACTGCATTCGGCCATCAGGCTATTATGTTCATTATGAAACAAATTATTTCGTTGTGTATGTTGGTAGGGAGGCAAATCTGGGGCTATTATAAACAACTAAATCTATAGTTAACGGGCAGATTTAAGAGACTAATACATTGCAAACTGCAAAATTAAACAATAAAAGGCACGCGTGATAAAATGTTGTGGTATTTCATTTTATAATTGATATCCTGGTATGTCCTTGCAGTGCTACTGCTCAAACGGCTTTAGCTAGACTAAGGACTGGCCACACTAAGAGTTTGACCTTCAATGGAGACGAGAAGATATATACCTTTGTCATTGTTCGGCAATCGCGTCTCCTTCTCATCACATTGATTGTATTGGTGCCTCTGTGAGGCAACTGTTGAATGAGGGGAGGACAGTTTACGATCTATTGATGCAGCATGATCTACTGGACTTGGTTTAGGATTCTAAATGAAGGGGATAAGCAACAACAATAATATAATTGATTTTCTCTCTCTCTCTCTCTCTCTCTTTCAAACACTGATGACAGGTCTAAGAAGATTTCAGTGAGTAATACTGGGCATCCTTTTTTTTTTTGTCAACATGATTTTTTTAAACCTAAATTAACAATGAAAGGACTACTAAATATGTTTATATATCTGCTTTTTGTTATTAATTGTCTTTTAAGTATCACTTGATTTTTATAACTTCTTCTTCAAAGGCGCTGTAGCCTAATATGATCCAAGAACTTTCTCCTGAAGGCAGATTTCAAAACATAAGATGCTTTTTCTTTTTTAGCGGTAGGGTTGTCAGCCCTACAGTCATATTAGAATGGAGACAACGGTTTAAAATGGATTCTAAACCAATATAAACATCCATGGCACCGGCATCCAACACTCGGCCATCAGGCTCTTATTATAACTTCAAAATAATAAATTTAACTCTAAATGGCATTTTTTGGCATTAAATGTAACTCTAAACGGCATTTCTTGGCATTAAATTTTACTCTGAATAGCATCTGAATGATTTTCATCAACTAAATGAATAATAACTCTGATTATTACAAGATCTAACAATTTGTCTTAAGAAAATATATTAAAAAACGTAATTATAAATCTACACATGGGTAAAAATTAAATACTGTTTTAGAATAGTGTTAGTAAACATTTGATATACATGCATCTCATGTATACCTGCAAATTAAAAATATTTATTTATTAATATAGCTATATTGCAGTTTTTAGTATCAAACAAGAATTCTTGCATCAGTTTTTTTGTAACAAGTTTGAAATACCATCATCCAAAATATGTTGAACCTTGTCGAACGTATCGATTACGTCCTTAATGTAATGTAAGAAAGAGAAAATCAAATTTAACTTTCCTTGGAAACAAAATGTCAAATATAATTCAAATTGTTAATTTACGTATAATTTAACGTAGTAAGTACATATTTAAAAACCTGAACAGAGAAGGGAAAAATGAAATAGATGTTAATCAACTTGCTTTTAATACTGCTTAATAATTACAGTTATTTTTTTTTAATCTGATGGCCTTGCTAAGGATAAGGGTTCACACATATACACTCATTTCCATAAATTAAGGATAATTCAGAATCACACAGAAATTGAACTCTAAAATAAAAATATCACCTGTAGAATTATCACACACATCTTGAAGAAGAATATGCAAATTAAAGGAAACCACCAGATGGCGCGGATAGTACGTCACAATGGCGAGAGTGTAAGAGAGGGGTATATAAGGTACGGTGGCAAAGAAGTAAAATTGTTCACAAGCGCTTTAAAAGTCTTTCAGTGCAATAACCACATAGTTAAGGCAGAAAGGAAGCATTTGGATGATTTTTTACGCGGTAGAATTACCGGACGACTGGAATGTGGACGTACCCAGCTGGAAGTATCCGAGGAACTTGGAATCGCCCAGAGTGTCATCTTCAGGCTTTGACAAAGATTCGAAGATGATGGTAATGTGAGTAGATGTTACAGCACAGGTCGCCCCCGAGTTACAACGCCGAATGAGGACCGGTATTTAGCAGTTACTGCCAAAAGAAACAGACGGAGCACAGCATCAGACCTGTCTCGTCAGCTAATTAAGACAAACATATAGCATCTTTTTTGCTCTTTACCTTTTGTTTAATAAATAGACTTTACAAATAAGTCAAATTTGTTTTGCTTCTGTCTCTTTCTTTGCCTGAACTTCATTATCCTTAATTTATGGACATGAATGTATATATATATATATATATATTAAAAAAAATTCCAGTAAAAGGATAATAACGCTCAAAACATTCCTTGCCTCCCATAAAGTGTCCTCTTCATTTTAAAATTAGATAAGTCTTGCTGTTTGAAATGTTTAATAGTTCTTTTAAGTACTTATTAGTTAAAAAGTCCTTATCATCATCGCTATTTTAAACTGTCCGTTCATTCTATAATATAAACCAATTCTTTATTAGTTATTTCTAGTTAAATTCAGAAAAATTCCTTTGTCACGAATTGCTTTTACAACTTTAATTTCAATGGCTTCATTTTCAATAGATGGAAATCTTTCAAAAGCGATAACAAATCTCTTGTAAAGAGTACGCTGTTATATCACTTCTGCCGACTCTCTGTATTGTACATCATATGAATGAAATTCTAGAGATAGGCAAACTAAATGGAAGCAACAAAAATTAACAAAATTTTGTTATACAAACTAGCACTCGGCACGAATTTATTGTATTGCTTATTTTCCATCGAAGGTATCTATTAAAATAAATAAATAAATCTTTACATTTACGAGATTAATCTATTTAGATAAACTATACAAATTAAAAAGTTGAATCAATCCAATATATCATTGCTGTATGAAATACCTTAGTTACTGTCAGCGCAAGATCGGTTGCAGTTACACATATTCCTTAAAATGGCTTTCAATACAATTAAAAAAAACGAAAGCAAATCTAAGGAGCGAAAACAAAGGCAAATAATAAAAGGCACACGTGACAAATCTCGTCGATTTTTCATTGTATAACTGAACTCTCTCACTCATTCTCCCAAGGCATAAAACACTTCCAGGAAGCTTTAAGGCGAGCACTATTATGTAGACTTTTATTGCCAATATCAACTTTTCTGTTACCCAGATAAAACGGCTCGGAGTTCAGTAATTGTTACGCGATCTCGCGATAAAAATTTATCGAAAACTCTCGAACCAAGAGCCATAAAGAACAGAGGACAGTGCATTTCGAATTTATCACGAAGGCACACCCTGCGGTGAGGGTGGAACGGATAAAAAGGGAAGTTTTAAAAGTTTAATATAAATTCCCCCGGCATTCCAAAGTCACGATTTCATCGAGACTTTTGTAGCGATTAAAAATCTTCTTCATTCGAAAACGAGAATCAGAGACTTTTAGAAAACAAGCTTTTAAAAGATATCTCCAATTGGTTGTAAAACGGTTCTCTTCTTAACTCTTTTTAGCTTATCTAAAAGCCCGTGTTATTGCAGTGCCGGAAACATAAATTTTTGAAATATTTGGACAAGATGATTTAATAATTAATATTAATTTCACATCGCTCCGTGGTATGTTTATTTTAAATAAGTGCACTTTTGCCAATGTTTGGGTTGGGGGTATGTAGTTACAGGTTGATATTGTTCTTTTCTTCTTTGTTAAAATCTAAAAATTCTGGCAGTACTTTTGGTAATTCTTTAAACTTCTTGTTAGTTAAACATCTTTTATCTTCTTCACCATTGCTGCTTTCAGCACTCGAGTGATGTTACAATATCAATCAATTCTTCATTCGTTATTTCTAGATTAATTAAGAAAAACGCCTTCGTAAAAATTTGCTTTTGGAATTCGTATGATTTCTATCTCTTCATTTTCAATAGGCGGATTCTTTTAAATGAGATGGCAAATTTCTTATTAAGAGAACGTTTCTATGGCAACGCGGCGGACTCTCTGTATTGTGCAACGCATGAATTATATTCTAGTGATGGCAAACTAAATGGCAACAACAAAAATGAACAAAAACTCTTTACACAAACTTGCGTTCGGCATGAATTTATTGTATTGCTTATTTTCCCTCGAAGATATCTATTAAAATAAGTAAATAAATGCATTCATTTACAAGATTAATCTATTTAGACGATCTATGCAAATTAAGATGTTCAATCAATCCAATTCATCAGTGCTTGACTAAATAGCTTAGTTATTATCACCGCTGGAGCGGTTGAAGTTACACATAATTTTTAAAATGGATTTTCAGTACAATTTAAAAACAAAGTTAAGGAGTATAAACAAAGGCAAATAATTAAAGTCACACGTGACAAATCTCGTCGACTTTTCATTTTATAACTGATTCGCTCACTCCTTCTACCCAAGGCAGAAAACGCTTGCGGTAGAGTTTTAAGGCAAGCGCTATTGTGTAGTCTTTTATTGCCAATATGTACATTTCTGTTACAAAGATAAAACCGCTCAGAGTTTAGTAATTGTTACGCGATCTCGCGATAAAAATTTATCGAAAACACTCGACCAAAGAGTCATAAAGAACAGAGGGAAGTGCTTTTCGAATTTATCACGAAAGCACACCCTAGGGGGGGAGGGGGGCTGGAACAGATAAAAAGGGAAGTTTTAAAAGTTTAATATAAATTCCATTAGTATTTAAAAGTCGCGATTTCATGGTGGCTTTTGTGTGGCGATTAAAAATCCTCTCCTATCTCAAATGAGAATCAGAGACTTAAGGAAACAAGCTTTTGAAAGATATCACTGAATTGGTTGTAAAATGGTTCTCTTCTTAACCCTTCAGCTTATCGAAAAGCACCGTGTTATTGCATTGCCTGGAGCATAAATTTTAAAATATTTGGACAAGATGGTTTAATAATTAATATTAATTCTACATCGCTCGTGGTATGTTTATTTTAAATAAGTGCTCTTTTGCCAATGTTTGGGTAGGGGATTTATTTAAAGGTTGATTTTATGGAAAATCTGCATTAATAAATGTTCTTTAAGTATGGGTGTTTGCTTAAAATAATAATAAAAGTAAAAGTAATAATAAATGGAAAAGAGTTATCTGTGTTAGATATGAAATTTGTAATTGATGCACACTTCTTAAGATGTTATGCATAATATTTATCAACTTTAAAAATGTAGCTCCCGATAATAAAATATTTAACTGCTCTCATTATTTAAAAATGTATAATGCTTAAATTTTTATAATATACCCAAAATTTATTTAATGTGAATTAAGAATATTCCTTATTAAAAATTGTATATGCAAGTTTCTCGCAGGGCGTTGAAAAAAAAAGCATATTCGCGTACACATAGATGTGCATTAATAAATTATTAGAATTAGATATCCTGATGATAAGATAAACTTTAAAAAAATATTGTATATGCTAAATTTTTAAAATAATTATATACGTTAAACTTCTGTTCAGTTTGTTCGGATATCATTGTGACGTCGTTTCGATATCTAATACAAATCGTCTTCATAAATTATATATTTATCATCATATGTATTATGTTTAAATATTTTGATAAATCAGTAAAACTACTTATTTATATTTAATTTTAGAAACTACTGTATAGAATATAACTAAAAAACACATACATAAATGCTAACCAGTTTCCTGCAAATGCAAGCCTTCTTTTGTCACCAGTTGTATTTGGGACCTTATATGATTAGTATGGCTTCATTTTCAATAGAAATTTTTTTTTAAAAATGATGACTAATCTCTTGTAAAAGCGTACGTTGTTATAGCAACTCAGCAAAATCTCTGTATTGTACAACGCATGAATGAAATTCTATCGATGCCCAAACTAAGCGGAAACAACAAAAATGATCAAAACCGTATTCTGAAAACTTGTGTTTGGCGCGAATTTATAGTAATGATTATTTTCCCTCGAAGGTATCTATTAAAATAAATAAATAATTCTATTTAATTACAAGATTAATCAATTGCGATAAAATATACAAATTAAAATGTTAAATCAATCCAATACATCAGTGCTTTACTGAGTAGCTCAGATATTGTCAGCGCAGGATCGGTTGCAGTTGCGCATAATCCCTGAAATGTTTTTCGGTACAATTTAAAACAAAAAAATACAAAACTAAGGAGCGGAAACAAAAGCAAATATTAAAAGACACACGTGAAAAATCTCGTCGATTTTTCAATTTATAACTGACTCTCTCACTCGTTCTACCCTAGGCTGAAAACGATTCCAGGAAGTTTTAAAGCAAGCGCTGTTATGTAGCCTAGTATTGCCAATATCAACTATTCTGTTACCCAGATAAAACGGCTCGGAGTTCAGTAATTGTTACGCGATCTCGCGATAACAATTGATCGAAAACTCTCGAACCAAGAGGCCATAAAGAACAGAGGGAAGTGCATTTCGAATTTATCACGAAAGCACACCCTGGGGTGAGGGTGGAACGGATAAAAAGGAAAGTTTCAAAAGTTTAATATAAATTCCATTGGCATTCCAAAGTCACGATTTTCTTGTGACTTTTGTGGGCGATTAAAAATCCTCTTCTTTCGCAAATGAGAATCCGAGACTTGGGAAACAAGCTTTTAAAAGATGTCTCCAAATTTGTTGTAAAACGGTTCTCTTCTTAACCCTTCAGCTTATAGAAAAGCCCCGTGTTATTGCAGTGCGGGGAGCATGAATTTTAAAATATTTGGACAAGATGATTTGATAATTAACATCAGTTTCACATCGCACGTGGTATGTTTATTTTAAATAAGTGCTCTTTTGCCAATGATTTGATAGGGAATTTTGAATTAAAGGTTGTTTTTATGGAAAATCTGCATTAATGAATGTACTTTAAGTAAGGGGCTAAGTAAGTTTGTTAAAAATAAAATTTTATATTATGAGGGAAAAGTAATTTTTTTGAAAAATGTGCTATTTTCATTTCAAAATCAGAAAATTCTTGCAGTTCTTTTAAAAATTCGTTAAACTTCTTGTTAGTTAAAATGTCTTTTATCGCCTCCCCAATTGCTGATTTAAGTTATCTGTTGATGCTACAAAATCAACTTATTCTCCATTCATTATTTCCAAATTAATTCTAAAAAACAAATTCGTCACCAGTATTACGTATGATTTCTATGGCTTCATTTTCAATAGACAGAAATCTTTTAAAAGAGATGACAAATCTCATGTAATGAGTACGTTTTCATGGCGATGTGGCCGATTCTCAGTATTGTACAACGTTTGAATGAAATTCTAACGATGGGCAAACGCATTCTACAAACTGAAACGAATTTATTATACTGCTTATTCTCCCTTGAAGGTATACATCAAAATAAATAAATAAATGCAACCATTTACAAGATTAACCTATTTACATAAACTATACGATTTAAAATGCTCAATCAATTCAGTACGTCAGGACATTGCTAAATAGCTTAGTTATTGTCAGCGCAAGATCGGTTGCAGTTACACGTAATCGTTCAAGTAGCTTTTCAGTACAATTTAAAATTTAAAAAAAAAAAAAAATTAAGAGCGAAGATATAGGCAAATAGTAAAAGGCACACGTGACGAATCTCGTCGATTTTTCATTTTATAACTGACTCTCTCACTGGTTCTACCCAAGGCAGAAAACGCTTCCAGGAACTTTTAAGCCAAGCACTATTATGTAGCCTTTTATTGCCAATATCAACTTTTCTGTTACCCAGATAAAACGGCTCGGAGTTCGAGTAATTGTTGCGGGATCTCGTGATAAAAATTTATCGTAAACTCTCGAACCAAGAGCCATAAAGAACAGAGGGAAGTGCATTGCGAATCACACCCTGGGGGAGTAGGAGGGAACGGATAAAAAGGGAAGTTTTAAAAGTTTAATATGAATTCCACTGGCATTCCAAAGTCACGAATTCATCGTGACTTTTGTGGGCAATTAAAAATCATCTTCTTTCACAAATGAGAATCAAAGACTTTGAAACAGGCTTTTAAAAGATATTTCCGAATTGTTTGTAAAACTGTTCTCTTATTAACGCTTCAGCTTATCGAAAAACCAGTGTTATTGCAGTGCGGGGAGCATAAATTTTAAAATAATTGGACAAGATAGTTTAAAAATTAATATTAATTCGACATCGTTCGTGATGTGTTTATTTTAAATAAGTGCTCATTTGCCGATTTTCGGGTAGGGGGTATTTATGAAAGGTAGACCTCATGGAAAATCTGCATTAATAAATGTGCTTTAAGTAAGGGTGTTGGTTAAAAACGAAATTTGATCTTATGTGGGAAAGAAAAACGTTCTATTGTAAAATATTCTTTTTCTTTCAAAATCAGAAAATTATTTCCGATTATTTGATAATTCGTTAAACTTCTTGTTAGTTAAAATGTCTTTTATCGTCTTCACATTTGCTGATATAAGCTCTCGGATGATGTTACAATATCAAACAATTATTCATTCGTTATTTCTAGATTAATTTTGAAAAACTCCTTCGTCTCCAGTTGCTTTTGCAATTCGTATGATTTCTATTGCTTCATTTTCAATAGACGGAAATATCTTATGAGACGGTAAATCTCATGTAAAGAGTACGTTTTCAGGGCGATGCGTCCAAATCTCTGTATTGCATCAAGTATCAATGAGATTCTAGCGATAGACAAACTAAATGGCAACAACAAAAATGAGCAAAAGCGCTTTCTACAGTCTTGCGTTCGCCTTGAATCAATTGTATTGCTTATTTTCCCTTGAAGGTATCTATCAAAATATATAAATAAATCTATTCCCTTATAAGATAAATCTGTTTAGATAAACCATCCAATTAAAATGTTCAATCAATCCAATACATCAGTGCTTTACTGAATAGCTTAGTTATTGTCAGCGCAACATCGGTTGAAGTTACACATAATCTTTGAATAAAATACACATAATCTTAAAATAAAAAACAAAGCTAAATGAGTGAAAACAAAGGCAAATAATAAAAGGCACACGTTACAAATCTCGTCGATTTTTCATTTTATAATTGACTCTCTCACCGTTCTACTCAAGTCAGAAAACGCACGGCCTGCGGGAGGGGGATAGAACGAATAAAAAGGGAAGTTTTAAAAGTTTAATGTAAATTCCTCTGGCATTCCAATGTCGCGATTTCACCGTGACTTTTGTGGGCGATTAAAAATCCTCTTCTTTCGCAGACGAGAATCAAAGACTTGGGAAACAGGCTTTTATAAGATATCTCCGAATTGATGGTAAAACAATTCCCTTCTTAACCCTTCAGCTTATTGAAAAGCCCGTGTTATTGCAGTGCGGGGTGCATAAATTTTAAAATATTTGGACAAGATGGTTTAATAATTAACATTAATTTCACATCGCTGGTGGTATGTTTATTTTAAATAAGTGCTCCCTTGCCAATGTTTGGGTAAGGGGTATATAACTAAAGATTGATTTTATGGAAAATTTGCATTAATAAAAGTGATTTAAGTAAGGGGAATTTTAAAAAATAAAGTTTAATCTTAAGTGCGAAAAAGTAATGCTCTGTTGTAAAATATCCTTTTTCTCTTTTCAAAATCGGTAAATTCTTGCAGTTCTTTTGATAATTCGTTAAAATTCTTGTTATTTAAAAGTATTTTATCTTCTACACAATCGCTGCTTTAAACTAGTATAGATTGATGTTACAATATCAACCAATTCTTTATTCATTATTTCTAGTTTAATTCTGAAAAATTCCTTCTTCTCCAATTGCATTTACAATTTGTACGGTTTCTATGGTTTCATTTTCAATGGATGGAAAACTTTTAAAAGACAAATCTATTATAAAGAGAACGTTGCTATGACAACGTTGCGGACTCTCTGTGTTTTGCTCGATGAATAAAATTCTCGCGATGGGCCAACTAAACGGAAACAGCAAAAATGAGCAAAATTATATTCTACAAACTTGCGTTCGGCACGAATTTATTGTATTGCTTATTTTCCCTTGAAGGAATCTATAAAAATAAATAAATAAATCTATTCACTTACAAGATTAAACTATTGAGATAAATTACAGATATTCATGTTAAGTTGAATTACAAAATGTTAAGATAAATAACAGAAATGCTCAATCAATCCAATAAATCAGTGCTTTACTAAACAGCTTAGTTATTTTCAATTCAAAATCGGTTGCAGTTACACATAATCCTTAAAATGGCTTTTCAGTGCAATTTAAAAAATGAAAACAAAGCTAAGGAGCGAAAACAAAGGCAAATAATAAAAGGCATACGAGACAAATCTCGTCGATTTTTCATTTTAGTCTCTCACTTGTTCTACCCAAGGCAGAAAACGCTTCCAGGAAGTTTTAAGCCGAGCGCTGTTATGTAGCCTTTTATTGCCAACAGCAACTTTCCTGCTACCCGGATAAAACGGTTCGGAGTTCAGTAATTGTTACGCGATCTCGCGATAAAAATTTATGAAAAACTCTCGACCAAGAGCCATAAAGAACAGAGGGAAATGCATTTCGAATTTATCACGAAATTACACCCTGAGGAGGAGGGATGGAACAGATAAAAAGGGAAGTCTTAAAAGTTTAATATAAATTCTACCGGCATTCCAAAGTCTCGATTTCATCGTGGCTTTTGTGGGCGATTAAAAATCATCTTCTTTCGCAAATGAGAATCAGAGACTTAGGAAACAAGCTTTTGAAAGATATCTCCGAATTGGTTGTAAAACGGTTCTCTTCTTAACACTTCAGCTTATCGAAAAGCCCGTGTTATTGCAGTGCGGGGAGCATAAATTTTAAAATATTTGGACAAGATGGTTTAATAATTAACATTAATTCCACATCGCTTATGGTATGTTTATTTTAAATAAGCGTTTTTTTTTAAATAAGTGTTTCATTAAGGGTTGATTTTATCGAAAATCTGCATTAATAAATGTGCTTTAAGTAATGGGATAAGTAAAGTAAAATGGTTTGTTAAAAATGAAATTTGATCTTAAGTTCGAAAGAGTAATCTGTTTTTGTGTATAATGTTTGTAATTGCTGCACATTTCATGACTTGTAATAACTGAATTCTTATCAACTTAAATACTATAGCTCAATGTAATAAAATATTTCACTGCTTACATTTGTTAGAAATTTATAACGCTAATATAATTATAATCTACCCAAAATTTATTTAATATGAATTAAGGAGATTCCTTATTACAAATATATTTATATTATACAAAGGGTTTCTAGAATAAGGGAAAAAATGTATTGATATTGAATATGTGCATTATTCATATGGCTTTGAAAAAATAAAAGCAAAATCGCATTCAGGTACGAATGGTTAGGAAGTTGAAGTCACACATAACCTTTTTGCCTTTTATTATTTGCCTTAGTTTCCGCTCCTTAGCCTTGTTTTTTGTTTTAAATTGTATTGAAAAGCCATTTTAAGGATCATGTGTAACTGCAACTGCGCAACCATTCGTACCTGACTATGCGATTTTGCTTTTTTTTTCAACGCTATATGAATAGTTTACATATTCAATATGCATACAATTCTTATTGTAGTAACTCGTTATTAAATTACAACAAAAATGAAATTTTTAACGTGGAATCATCTTGATTCCTATTAAATAAATTTAGGGTATATTTAAGCACTATAAATTTTTAAATAATTCGCGTAGTATAATGTTTTATTGCATTGTACTACAGCCTTTAAGTTTGTAAGTATTCAGTTATTATATGCTAAGAAGTTTGTATCAATTACAAACATAATACTTAACAAAGATTACTCTTAACAACTGAAGATCAAATTTTACTTTTACCAAATTCTCTTACTTTATATAACGCGCTACTAAAATCATATTTATTAACGCAGATTTTCCATAAAATAAAACTTTAATTAAATACCCTTACACAAACATTGGCAAAAGAGCACTTATTTAAAATAAAATTATTGCGAGCGATGTGGAATTAATGTTAATTATTAAACCATCTTGTCCAAATATTTTAAAATTTATGTTCCCCGCACTGTAATAACACGGGCTTTTCAATAAGATGAAGGCTTAAGAAGAGAACCGTTTAACAACCAATTCGGAGATATCTTTTAAAAGCCCGTTTCCCAAAGTCTCTGATTCTCATTTGCGAAAGAAGAGGATTTTTAATCGCCCACAAAAGTCACGAGGAAATCGCGACTTTGGAATGCCAGTGGAATTTATATTAAACTTTTAAAACTTCCCTTTTTTTCCGTTCCACTCTACCCCTGGAAGTGCTTTCGTGATAAATTCGAAATGCACTTCCCTTTGTTCTTTATGGCCTCTTGGTCGAGAGTTTTCGATAAATTTTTATCGCGAGATCGCGTAACAATTACTCTGAGACGTTTTATCTGGATAACAGAAAAGTTGATATTGGCAATAAAAGGCTACATAATGACTTAAAACTTCTACCTTGGGTAGAAGGAGTGAGAGAGTAAGTGATAAAATCATAAATGGACTTCGAGATTTGTCACGTGTGCCTTTTATTGTTTGCGTTTTCGCTCCTTAGCTTTTTTTTCTTTTTTTAAATCGTACTGAAAAGCCATTTTATGGATTATGTGTAACTGCAACCGATCTTGCGCTGACAATAACTAAGCTATTTAATAAATAACTTATGTATCTGTTTGATTGAACATTTTAGTTTGCATAATTTATTTAAATAGATTAATCTTGTAAATGAATAGATTTATTTATTTATTTTAATGGATTAATTCAAAGGAAAACAAGCAATACAATAAATCCGTGCCGAATGCAAGTCTGTAGAAGGAGCTTTTGCTCATTTTTGTTGTTTCCATTTAGTTTGCCCGTCGCTCGAATTTCATTCATACATTGCACAATACAGAGAGTCGGCCGTGTTGACATAATAACGTACACTTAAGAAGAGATTTTCCATCATTTTAAAAGTGTTCCATCTATTGAAAATGAAGCCATAGAGACCATACGACTTGCAAAAGCATATGGTGACGAAGACGTTTTTCAGAACTTATCTAGAATTTTACGAATGTAGAAATGGTTGTTATTGTAACATAACCCGAGAGCTTAAGCCGCAATTGTGAAGCAGACAAAAGAGTTTATAATTAACAAGAAGTTTAAAGAATCATCAAAAGGACTTCATCAATTTACTGATTTTTAAAAGAAGAAAAGAACATTTTACAACAGGCCATTAGTCTTTCTAACTCAAGATCAAATTTCATTTTTAACAAACCCTCCTACTTAATGCACATCATTAATGCACATTTTCCATAAAATCAACCTTTAATTAAATACCCCTTACCCAAACATTAGCAAAAGAGCACTTATTTAAGGTAAACATACCGCGAGCGATGTGAAATTAATGTTTATTACTAAACCGTCTTGTCCAAATATTTTAAAATTTATGCTCCCCGCACAGCAATAACACGGCCTTTTCGATAAGCTGAAGCAGGGTTAAGAAGAGAACTATTTTACAACCAATTCGGAGGTATCTTTTAAAAGCTTGTTTCCCAAGTCTCTGATTCTCATTTGCAAAAGAAGAGGATTTTTAATCGCCCACAAAACTCACGATGAAATCGCGACTTTGGAATGCCAGTGGAATTTATATTAAACTTTTAAAACTTCCCTTTTTATCCGTTCCTTCCCTCACCCCAGGGTGTGCTTTCATGATAAATTCGAAATGCATTTCCCTCTGTTCTTTATGACTCTTGGCCGAGAATTTTCGATAAATTTTTATTGCGAGATCTCGTAACAATTACTGAACTCCCTGCCGTTTTATCTGGATAACAGAAAAGTTGATATTGGCAATAAAAGGCTATATAATAGCGCTTGCCTTAAAACTTCCTGGAAGCGCTGGAACGAGTGAGAGAGTCAGTTATAAAATGTAAAATCGACGAGATTTCTCACATGTGCCTTTTATGATATGACTTTGTTTTCGCTCCTTAACTTTTTTTTTTTTAAATTGTATTGAATAGCCATTTTTAGGATTTAGCTGCGACCTATGTTGCTGTGACAATAATTGAACTCCTTAGCAAATCACTGATGTAATGGATTGATTGAAAATTTTATTTTATTTTGTATAATTTATTTAAATAGATTAATTTTGTAAATGAATAAATTTATTTATTAATTTTAATAGATTCCTTCGAGGGGATACAAGCAATACAATAAATTCGTGCCGAGCGGAAGTTTGTAGGATGTGCGCTTGTTCATTTTTGTTCTTTATATTTAGGTTGTCCATCGCTAGAATTTCATTCATACGTTGTACAATACAGAGAGTATCGACCACATTGACATGAAAACGTACTCTTTTCAAGGGATTTGTCATCTCTTTTAAAAGATTTACATCTATTGAAAATGAATTGAAAATAAAGCCGTGAAACTCATACGAATTGTATAGGCAAATGGTGACGAAGGCGTTTTTCAGAATTAATCTAGAAATAAGGAATAAAGAATTGTTTGATATTGTAACCTCACACGATTGCTTGAGGTAGCTGTTGTGAAGAAAATAGAATTATTTTTAACTAACAAGAATTTTAACGAATTATCAAAAGAACTGTATGAATTTTCTGATTTCGAAAAGAAAAAAAGAACATTTTACTGCAGAACAATAATTACTCTTTCCCACTTAAGATCAAATTTTATTTTTAAGAAACCCCTTTACTTAAAGCATATTTATTAATGTGGAATTTACACAAAATGAACCTTTAATTAAAAGCCCCTACCCAAACATGGCCAAAAGAACACTTATTTAAAATAAGCATACCACGAGCGATGTGAAATTAAAAATCCTCTTCATCCGCAAATGAGAATCAGAGATTTTTAGGAAATAAGATTTTAAAAGATATCTCCGAATTGGTTGTAAAACTGTTCTCTTCTTAAACCTTACCAGATTATCAAAAAGCTTGTGTTATTGCAGTGCGGGGAGCATAAATTTTAAAATATTTGGACGAGATTGTTTAATAATTAACATTAATTTCACATCGCTCGTGGTATGTTTATTTCGAATAAGTGCTCTTTTGCCAATGTTTATGTAGAGGGTATTTATTTAAAGGTTGATTTTATGGAAAATCTGCATTAATAAATTTGCTTCCAGTAAGGGGTAAATAAAGTAAGGATGTTTGTTAAAAATGAAATTTGTTTTTAAGTGGGAAAGAGTAATCTTTGTTGTGTTTAATGTTTGTAATTGATACACACTTCTTAGCATGTAATAATATAATTCTTACCAACTTAAATGCTATAGTATATGTGATAAAATATTTCACTTCTCGCAATCTTTAAAAATTTATATTGCTTAAATAAATAAAATATACACTAAATTTATTCAATAGGAATCAAGAAGGTCCATTTCAGTGATTAGCTTACAGTGAATTTCTAAAATGAAGGAAAAAATTTAATAGATATGGAATAAGTAAATTTTTTAAACATCGAAAATAAAAGCAAGATCACATAATCTCGTACACATAGATGTGCATTAATAAAGTGTTATAATAAGTTATCATGGTGATGCTACAAATTGTTGAATATCATGTATGCTAATATTAGAAAAGCTATGATGAATACTAATTCATCATAGCTTCTCTAATATTATTGTCTTGAACTCCTTACTGCTTTAATGATGTTATAGTTATATTTTACACTTATCTTCATTGTGTTTTATGTTAGATTAGTATTATATTTTCGTGGTGTAATATTTTTACATCATTATTTATAATACTTGCCTAATTGTCTTGCCATATCCTATCAACATAATAAATCGTATTTTAAAAGTTCGATATGCACATTCTGTGTCTGTCATGACTGACAGCAGTATAACTAGAATAATTTTCCCATCACTTCAGAAACTTAAGCCTACTTCTCATCCCAAACCTATGAATATAAACTCCGTTAATCTTATATCTGCTTCATTAACATAAATCTCTAATACACCTGTGATAGTTCACCATCGTACTTTTTAAGGATATAAATTGCATAACTTACAGAAAAAAATTGCTAATAAAAGTGCAGGGGATTTGACAATATATCTGCAACTGAAA
The DNA here is from genome assembly GCA_021605075.1 of Caerostris darwini. Taxonomy (NCBI): domain Eukaryota; kingdom Metazoa; phylum Arthropoda; class Arachnida; order Araneae; family Araneidae; genus Caerostris; species Caerostris darwini. Next base: position 616,577 of record BPLQ01012314.1, read on the forward strand.
TAGTAAACATATTTTCTGCACTTTCCAACCAGAGATAAAAATATACTGATACGTTGAACATAGATGTGTCACAGATGTATGCCACGAACTGCCCACCGACGGGTAAAAAGAGGATGCTATACCTTTCGGAAATTTTTAAGATTAACTGTCCTAAATGTGTGTGTCGTATGCGGAAAAATCTGAAAAATAAAAGCATCAGGCAGTATGACTATTTATGCCCTAAATCTAACGCTTTATACGTGTTATCACAGTCGCGTATCCTCACGAAAGCAACAACGCAAGCGACGCCAAACCTAGTCCTTTTCTTTTGTTAAACATGGTATAATATAAACCCTGATGTATATGATGAACAGCCCACCGACGGGTAATGAGAAGATTCCTTTGCTTTCTGAACTTTTTAAGATTAACTGTCCCAAATTAGTGTGTCGTAAGCGAGAAAATGCGAAGAAAAAAACATCAGGCAGTATGACTATTTTGCAAGATTCCTTTACATATGCTATCACAATCGCTTCTCCTCATCTCTGACAGTAGCAACTGCAAGCGATGCCACCATAGGATTCAAACCTAGTCCTTTTCTTTTGTTAACATGGATGTTCAAGTGATATATGTCATCAACACCCCACAGACGGTTAAAGAGATGATGGGATTCCTTTTGCGAGAAACGTGTGTCGTATGCGAGAAAATATGAAGAAAAAAAGCACCTGGCAATATGACTATTTATACGATTTATTACTTATGTTATCACAAACGCGTCTTCTCGTCTCTGAAAGCAGCAAGTGCAAGGAACGCCTTCATAGATTTCAAACCTAGTCCTTCCCGGACGTTAGCCACGCATGTTACTACTGGTCCACGAACCTGATGTTTAACTATTGTGATATAAAAATTTAAATAGTATTATTCAGCGCCATATTTTATATTTTATATAAATTCCATTAACCTTATTTTTAAAATCTGTCAATTTACATAATATTTGAATGTATTCCTTTTTATTCTTTAGATGTGCCCCAACTGAATCTCCGCCTGGGCAGCAAGCTCCGCCACTCCAACATCATGGAAGAGATGGACGTGTATTTCGAATGCAACATCCGGGCCAACCCATGGGTCTCGGAGACGGGCTGGCGGTTCGAGGGCTACGATTTGCATAACAACTTGTCCGCGGGCGTGCTCATCACCAATCAATCACTGGTGCTCCAGAAAGTGAGCAGGAGTCACAGGGGGAGGTACAGCTGCACGGCCACCAACAGCGAGGGCCAAGGGGAGAGCAACCACGTCTACCTCAGGGTGCAGTGTAAGTTGTCACTTATTGACTTTTATTGGCTTTTGTCACCGATAAACAAACCTTTTTTTTCTTAGTTTTAAATAAAAAAAAAAAATGGATGTTAGTGTTTTATATTATCCCTCCCTCTCTGTCTGTTTTCAAGAAAACAAGTTTTTTTTCTTATAATTGTAAAATTTAATACTCGATCTAAGTTACAGAATAATGTAAAACAGAAAAATGTAGTATTATAATACTGCTATATTACATTATGTTTGAGCATCGGGAGAATAATCGTTTTTTTTTTTTATTATTATTATTATTTTATTATTTAGTAATAGTGATCTACTAAACATTAAATAAAAGGCCTTGAATGTGTTTCCTAATAATAAAACCCTAATAATCAATGTTTAATTAATATTTATTTTAAATCTCTAGGTATAACTTATAGCTTTGTGCGCAAAACTTTATAACTTCATTGTTCATTGTTTTGAATGTTAGCTACTTGGAAATGTGAGATTATGTCATTGTTGCCTATGGCTTTATTGGAACTCAATATATACAAATTCAGCCACCAACCATAAAAACAAGAAAAAAAGCATATACACAAATTAAAATTACAAAGTAAAAAGACAAGACATTCTTAACAAAAATGGCAAAAAAGCCTTAAAGCAGTTAAAAACTAAGTGTCAAAACATTGTCAAGTGACTTCTGACACCCAAACAATGTGCGCTAATGTGTTTTCTAATAATAAGAACCGTCTTATAAATGTTTAGTTTACATTTATTTTAAATTATTTGGCAAAAAAGCCTTAAAGCAGTTAAAAACGAGTTAAATGGTCTAAGTATAAAAACTTTAAAAGCTAGAAACACCCAAATCACCTTTTTGTTGTAAGTTAGAGGCAAGCTCCGAGCAAACAAGTAGATGGGCCTTATTCATTTTCTCTGTCTTGCATGAAACACATATATCAGAGCTCAGAATCTCTATTTTGGCCAGATGTTCGCACAAGCAATTTGTGTCCAGTTCTTAATCTAAAGCTGGCAAAATGTCTCTTTGCAAGTCTTTCTATCAAATTTTTTTCCAGTCATTCCCAACCTCCAGACATTTTGGTGTTAGATAATAATTCCCTAATATACGATGACTTAATTTTGTCTTGCATAGTTATCTTAAAAGATTCAAGAGGGGTAGGACACTGTCAGGTAACTTCTTCTGACACCCAAACAATGTGCGCTAATGTGTTTTCTAATAATAAAAACCGTCTTATTAGTGTTTAGTTTACATTTATTTTAAATCTCTAGTTATAACTATACTTTTGTGCTCGATACTTTATAATTTCACTATTTTGAATATTAACTGCATTTTGGTCATGGTAATCTGAGATTGTGTTCTTGTTATATATAGCTCTATTGGAACTTAATCCATACAAATTTACTAATCTAATGTTACTAAACAGGGGCCTGAATGGTCGAGTGGCTAGCGCTCTGGCGCTCGGTACCACAGGTTTCGGGTTCGAGTCGCGGCGGTGCCATGGTTGTTTGTAGTGGTTCCGAATCCACTTTAAAAAGAAGGCCCCGGTCTAATAGGATCGTAGAGCGTTGCGGGGGAGTTGTTACTCCGCGTCCGTGGCTTATCTTCAAGTTACACGCGCCCCCTGGGTAATACAAAGTGAGTACGTCTGTGCAGCGCTTGCCTTAAGGCATCCAAGTCCAAGCTACCTGTGTTTGCCAGCTGCGTTAGAAAGAAAAAAAAAATATTACTAAACAGTTCCTTTGCCAATCTTTTGATGATTTC
>BPLQ01012314.1:619632-687254 GCA_021605075.1 Caerostris darwini
TAAGATGCATTAGAATCCTTGATTAATAGTGCAAATCGTATTCCATATTCAAAAATTAGTGTTCTTTTACTTAGTTTTCTCTTTATTTCTTAAAATTATTTTTATAGACTTAGTTTTCTTTTTAACTTCTTAAAATTAGTTTTTTTTTTTTTTACTTACTCTTTTACGTTGTTAGAGATTGTACATAATAACAAGGTGTTCAAAGGCAATTTGTGCAATGCTATTATTTTATATTTAGCTAATAATACTAAAAACAAATTAGAAAATTGTTATAAAAAATTAGCATCTTATTTTTATAGAAAAGCATAAGTTGCAATCTAATTCCAAGTGACACATATTCGATAACTGAAATTCGATAATTTTTAAATTAATATTTAAATGTATGAAATATTATTATTTATATAAAAATATTACCGGTATTTGTTTTAACATTTAAAATACAGAAAGATTATTTAAAAACTGTAAACTCCTATTAAGACAATAATAAGTTATTTAATGAGGACTATTGTAAGACATTTTCCTTTCTTGTAATTGCTAAATTTAAAATCTTCATAAAGAACATGTTATTTTTCAATATCGTATATTTGAAGATGAGATCTTTTGCAATGTAATTGCAGGTATGTAGTTCAGATTTACTTAGTCTACATCAATGAGATATATAATTACATGCCACATAGCACAAAATTTAACTACCGCAATTTTCAAGATTCAAAACACAACAAACCAACGCCTGGCCTTAATAGAATTCAGACGCTCCCACTAACTTCTTTGAGTCCAACAAAAGTACTTTACGGCAAAAAGATTTATCGTTCCAATCTCCGGTATCGATACAGAAATTTCATGTTGACGTCACCAAACCAAGTTTTCTTAATACCGATAATCTAAGAAATTTACAATCTACAAATATACAATGGTTTAGGGTTTAATTTTTAAAATATAAATTTTTGCAGTATTTAAAAAAATATTTCAATTGCATTCTTTGTTTAAAATGTACAGAATTTATCCATCAAATAAAACTGCGAAATATTTTAATTACAATAAGCAACCAAATATTTTTCAAAAATATATATAAAAAAAAAAGGAAAAAAAAAAAAATAGGCCCTTTTAAAAATAAATTTCTTAATTTAGTGGTATAAAACATCATTTATCTTCTAATAAAAATCCATTTTTAATTTTAAAGCATGCTTATTAATAATGTTTAGATATTAGTACACATTTTAAAACCAATTTTAAAGTTTTTCATAAATTAATTATTTTTAGCATGCCAAAATAAAAAAAAGTAATATTTTAAGAGTCATTACTAAAGATATATATATATATTTAAATACATGGACTGGCAACACTTTTGCGAATCTATTTTGTTTATTTATTTTTTTAATCTTAAGTACCTTTATTGCTTCAATGGTTATTTTCAATTCAGTTAATTTAAAAACATAAATTAAATGAAACTTTAATGATTATTATTATTTGAGAAATGAAAGAAAAGCAGAAATATGCAACACATAATTCAAACCTCATTAAAATAAGATTAGCTTATTAAAATACTGGCTTATATTAGAAGATGTATAAATAAATCTCTTAGAGTCGAAGACAATTTATTATTCTAGTTTAAAGATAAAAGTTTTTATACCTGGTATAGTCAGTCGTATAAATTAAATAAAAAAAAAAAAATAGTGGAAATTAATTAGTTTTCGAATTTTATTCAAGTTTTTGGGAATTATATTAAACCAAAAAAGAAAAAAAAATCACTTTCCGTACAAAATTAAATTTAGCTAACGAAACACGATAGTAAATATCAAATTTTTTATTTTTTTTTTTATTTTCATCTTGTGAAAGAAAATTAAATTTATTACTAATCCGACTTACTCGAACGAGTTTTAAAACAGTGATACGTACCGAGTTAATTAACGTGTCCAGTTGTTATTTTTATAGTTAGCTTTATAAATTAAGCTGAATTAAGTTTACAAATAAATATTGTGACTCATAATTATTGTTTTGGAAGATGGTGAAATCAAGCGCTTGGTAAAGTTATATTTCATTATTTGATTGGATTGAAAAATTATATGGAAATCAAACATTCCTACTAAACTTTTAGAGGCCAACAAAAGTACTTTTAGTCATAAAGATTTACCGTCCCTTTATACGGTAGCGATACAGAAACTTTCAAGTTGGAATTACTAGTCGGTCTCAAACCATTTTTCAAATATTTATTTTTGCAGTGTTTAAAAAAAAATTGCATTTGCATCCTTTTTTTAAAATATACAAAAAGGAAATGCACAAAATTTATTTCTAAAATAAAATTGCAAGCTATTTTAATCATAATATGCAACCAAAAATATTTTTTTTTTTTGAAAATAAAAAAGTGAAATATAGAAAACAAATTTTTAAATAGGCTATTTTAAAAATATATTTTTATACTTAAAGGTATTAAACATCATTGATCATCTAATAATAATCCATTTCTATTTTTAAATAATAGATTAAAATAATAGAAATTATTAATAAAAAATAATAGATAATTATTTTTAAATAATTATCTTCTAATAACAATCCATTTCTATTTTTTGCCTATTTATAATATTTACATATAAGTATAAATTCTAAAACAAATTTTAAAGATTTTTTTTAAAAATATTATTTTTAGCATGCCAAAATAAAAAAAATAACTTTTAAGAGTCAATATTAAATATACATTTAAGTACATGGATTGGCAACACTTTTACGAATCTATTTTATATATTTTTTTACATCTTAAATACCTTTATTGTTTCTATGGTTATTTCTAAATCAATTAATTTAAAAACATAAATTAAATGAAACTTTAATTATTATTATTGTTTCATAAATTTAAAAGAAAAACACAAAAATGCGACACATTATTCTATAATAAATATACTATTCAATTTTGCAGTATTAAAAAAAATATTTCAATTGCATCCTTTGTTTAAAATGTACAAAATTTATCCGTGAATCGGTACGGTACGATTCATCGGAGTTCCTTGGTCGCGAAGCGACCAAACCTCCTATTAGCAAGAAATAATTAAACAGTGGTAGTCGGTCACTGCCCATTGATAACGAAAAACAATTTGCACAATATATAGAAAAAGTAAAAATATAAAAGAAAACATATACAAGAAAATACAAAGCACAACTACTAAAAAAAAAGAGAAAAAGACCGGAGAGAACCTAAAGCCGAAGCACAACATAGCACCCACGCAGGAGTATTTAAAAGAACAAACAAAAATATACGCGGAGCGCGAACTAAACCTGAAGTTACCAGGAGCATAGAAAAATGCAAGAGAAGAAATGCAGTCTACTGATTGATGTTTATAACACATCTAGGTCTTTTACGAGACGAGTGCAGAGAAATATCATATTCAAATTGATTTAATGCTTGGATGACAGAGTTACTAGATCTATTGAGTGATGAATAAAAGTCTTTTGCAATTTTAGCCACATATTCCCTAAAGCTAGGCATGGAAAGTGCATATTTAATTTCGGCGTTTCTAAAATACCATGGGGCATCAACAATCATGCGGATAACCTTGTTTTCAAGCCGTTCTAAAATAATAAAATTGCTTTTGGCTGTAGAGCCCCAGACTGGACTCGCATATGCTATTATCGGACGAAGATAAGCTAAATAGATTAGTGTTTTTAGTTCAATTGTTAGTTTAGAATGTCTGCCCATGACAGAGTAAAATTTACGCAAAACATTATTAAATTTATCGCGCAAGTAGTTAATATGAGCCTTAAATGTTAGTCTTCTATCAAAAATTACACCTAAATACTTAGCTTCTTTAGACCAGGAAATGTTAGTATTAAAAATAGTTATGTTAGGAGGATTATAGACTTTTTTCCTGGTAAATAGCACTGCTTCAGTTTTCGCGACATTGAGTTTAATTTTCCATTTTTCTAGCCATGATTCAAGAGTGTTGATGTAGTTTTGTAAGTTTACCTGGATGATGTGTAAATACCTTCCCTGTGTAATAATTGCTGTATCATCAGCGTATAGTGTCAATTTAATTCTGTGGTCTTGTGGAATGTCATTAGTGAAAATATTGTACAGGAAGGGCCCCAAGATCGATCCCTGAGGAACACCCGCGAGAATCTTGCAGTTTTTAGAATCAGTATTGTTAACAGAAACGATAAAACTTCGATCAGAAAGATAGTTGTAGATAATTTTGATAATGTATGGAGAGTAATTATAATTAATCATCTTATAAATTAGCCCCTTTATCCAAACCCGATCAAAGGCTTTCGCCACATCGAGGAAAATTACTGCAGTGTCCTGCTTCCATGAAAATCCTTCATTGATGGTTTCAGAGAGGTTGTACAGTTGGTGCGTGGTAGAAAGATCCTGCATAAAACCAAATTGTTGAGATATTAGAATGTTCAGAGCCTTAGATTCATGATTAAGCAGATCAGCAATCACCCGTTCAATAATTTTACTAAAAGTAGAAAGTAAGGAAATCGGTCTATAGCTATGAGGTGAAGTAGGATCTTTGCCCGGTCAAAATTTATCCGTCAATTAAAATTGTGAAATATTTTAATCACAATATGCAACCAAAAAAATTTTCAGAAATACAGAAAACAAATTTTTAAATAGGTTTTTTTTAAGAATAAGTTTTAAACTTAGAGGTATAAAACATCATTTATCTTCTAATAACAATACATTTTTATTTTTAAAGCATGCTTATTAATAATGTTTATATATTAGTATAAATTAAGATAAGTTTAAAGATTTAAAAAACAAATTATTTTTGGCATAACAATATAAAAAATAATCTTTTTAAGAGTCAATATTAAATATACATTTAAATACAGGGATTGGCAACAGTTCTGTTAATCAATTTAATTTATTTTTTTTCAATCTTAAATACCTTTATTGTTCCTATGATTATTTACAATTCAGTTAATTTAAAAACATAAATTAAACGAATATTTACTTATTATTATTGTTTTATAAAATTAAAAAAAAAACCAAAAACAGAAATATGCAACACATAATTCAAACCTCATTAAAATCAGATTAACTATACTAGCGAAATCATTAAAAGACTGGCTTATATTAGAAAACTGTGTATAAGTAAATCTCTTATCGTCTAAGACAATTTATTGTTGTAGTTCAAAGAGAAAAGTTCTTATATCTGGTATAGACAAGTCTTCTAAATTATGTAAAAAAAAAATAGTAGAAATTAATTAGTTTTCGAATTTTATTCAAGTTTTTTGGGAATTGCATTAAACCAAAAAAAAAAAAAAAAAAAAAAAAAAGAAAATTCCTTTCCTTCCAAAATTAAATTTAGCTAACAAAACACGATAGTAAATATACATTTTATTTTTTATTTTTGTGAAAGAAAATTAAATTTATTACTAATCCAACTTATTCGAAAGAATTTTAAAACAGTGATACTTACTGAGTTAATTAACGTGCTGAGTTCTTTTTTTTTTAATAATTAGCTTTATAAATTCAACTGAATTAAGATTGTAAATAAATATCTTGGCTCATAATTATTGTTTTGGAAGATGGCGAAATCAAGCGCCTTATAAAATTATATTTCATTATTTGATTCGATTGAAAATTTCATGATTTTCGTATTAGAGTCTTTTTCACAATTTCAAATTTCTTTTTAAAGTTATCTTGCTCAAAATATATCACATTTTACTTCTAATTTTCTTTTTATGATTTATTTATAAGCCAGCGTGTTTTGTGCTTTATTGCATTTTAAGTATTTTATAGCGTCTGGTTTGAAAGTTTGTATTTTTTAAGTGAAATTTCGCTAAAATAATTTTGGATGTATTTTTCCGAGCACATTTTGTATAAAAAGAAGTCGAAAAAAATGTTTCACATATAATGGAAGTTAAAAAGGTGAATAATATAAAAAAAATGGAAATTGTATGAATTTAGTTTAACATCTAACTGACGCACTGGTCACAGGTTTCGGTTTCGGGTCTCAGCGGGGCCATGCATGTTTTAGTGGTGCGGAATCCACTTTAAACCGTAGGTCCCAGTCTAATATGTGTATTGAAAGTAGGGTTGTCAACATTACCCCTTAAAAATAAAACGTCTCCTGCCTCGAAAACTGTCAGTAAGCAGACGGCCTTAGGGCTGTTGCGCTAATGAATATTTAGTTTAAATATTCATTGTCGGATAGTGCTTAAAATTCAAGTTCTTACATGTTTATTTTTTCTCTATTGCTGTATTTTTTTAAATATTTCAGTTGCATCCTTTGTTTAAAATATACAAAAAGAAAAATGTAAATACTTCACCCATCAAATAAAATTGCAAAATATTTTAATCACAATATGAAACCAAAAAGAAAAAAAAATCCATAGAAATTGAAAACATTTTTTTTTAAATGCTTAAAAAGAAATTTTAAAGCTTAAAGGTATAAAACATCATTTATCTTCTAAGAACAATCCATTTTTATTTTTAAAGCCTGATTATTAATAATGTTTATGTATTAGTATTTTAAAAATAATTTTAATAAGATTTAAAAAAAAATATTTTTAGCATACCAATATAAAAAAAAAATCTTTTAAGAGTCAATACTAAATATACATTTAAATACATGGATTGGCAACACTTTTGCTAACCTATTTTATTTATTAATTTTTTAAATCTTAAATCCCTTTATTGTTTCTATGGTTATGTCCAATTCAGTTAGTTAATTTAAAAACATAAAATAAAATAAACTTTTAATTATTATTATTGTTTTATAAATTAAAAGAAAAACCAGAAAAATGCAACATATAATTCAAACTTCATTAAAATCAGATTAACAATCCGAGCGCCATCGTTAAAAGACTGGCTTATATTAGAAAACTGTGTATAAATAAATCTCTTAGAGACTAAGACAATTTATTATTGTAGTTTAAAGATAAAAGTTTTTATATCTGGTATAGCCAGTCTTATAAATAAAGTAAAAAGAAAAAAAAATTGTAGAAATTAATTAGTTTTTGAAATTTATTCAAGTTTTTGGGAATGACATTAAACCAAAAAAGGAAAATAAAAGTGAATTCCTTTCCTTGCAAAATTAAATTTAGCTAACGAAACATGATAGCTTTCTGTTTTTTTTATTTTGTGAAAGAAAATTATATTTATTATTAATCCGACTTATTCGAACGAATTTTAAAACAGTGATACGTACCGAGTTAATTAACGCAGTGAGTTGTTGTTTTTATAGTTAGCGTTATACATTCAACTGAATTAAGATTACAAAAATATTTTTGGCTCATAATTATTGTTTTGGAAGATGGTGAAATTAAGTGCTTTATAAAATTATATTTCATTATTTGATTGGATTGAAAAATTGGAATTTTCATGATTTTCGTATTACAACTCTTGCGTATAATTTCATATTTATCTTTAAAGCTCAAAATGTTTCCATATCCCTTCCATTTCTCCATGATTTATTTTCATGGCTTTTTATGATATTTTTTATATATATTTTACACAATTTAAAATTCACAAACAAAACCAACCGAGGAAATGATCTAATGGAATTCAAACAGTATTTCTAACCTCTTAGAGCCTAGCAAATGTACTTTTCAGGCTAAAGCTTTACCGTCCCTTTATCCGGTATCGATACAGAAACTTTCAATTTTCAATCACTTGTCGGTCTCAAACCAAGCTTCCTTAATACAGAAAAGCTAAGAAATCCACTGCTATGTGAAATATAAAGGGTTTAAGATTTAATTTTTCCAACATTTATTTTTGCAGTATTAAAAAAAAAGCAATTACGTCCTTTGTTTAAAATATACAAAAAGCAAATGCACAAAATTTACCCCTCAAACAAAATTGCAAAATACACTGAAGTGACAAAAGTCATGGGATAGCAATATGCAAATTTTCAGATGGCAGTAGCATCGCGTAGAACAGGTATAAATGCGCAGTGCTTTCGCAGAGCTTTCATTTCTATCCAAGTTATTCATGTGAAGAGGTTTTGACGTGATGATGAGCGCACGACGGGAATTAACAGACTTTGAACGCGGAATGTTAGTTGGAGCTAGACGCATGGGTCATGCCATTTCGGAAATCGTTAGGGAATTCAACATTCCCAGATCCACTGTGTCAAGAGTGTGCCGAGAGTATGAAATTTCAGGCATAACATCCCACCATGGACTGCGCAGTGGTCGACCGCCTGCACTTAACGACCGAGACCGGCGACGTCTGCAAAGAGTCGTAAATTCTAACGGACAAGCAACACTGCGTCAAATAACCACAGAAATCAATGTGGGACGTACAAGGGACTTGTCTGTTAGAACTGTGCGGAGAAATTTGGCTTTCTTGGGCTATTCCAGCAGAAGACCGACTCGAGTGCCTTTACTGACAGAACGACATCGCTTGCAGCGACTCTCGTGGGCACGTGAGCATATCGGTTGGTCCCTAGATGAATGGAAAACTGTGGCCTGGTCCGATGAGTCACGATTTCAGTTGGTAAGAGCTGATGGTAGGGTTCGAGTGTGGCGCAGACCCCACGAAGCCATGGACCCAAACTGTCAGCAAGGCACTGTTCAAGCTGGTGGTGGCTCTGCAATGGTGTGGGCTGTTTTTTCATGGCATGGACTTGGTCCTCTGGTGCGACTGAACCGAACATTGACTGGAAATGTTTATGTTCAGCTACTTGGAGATCACTTGCAGCCATTCATGGACTTCATGTACCCAAACAACGATGGGATTTTTATGGATGACAATGCGCCATGTCACCGGGCCACAACTGTTCGCGATTGGTTTGAAGAACATTCTGGACAATTCCAACGAATGATCTGGCCACCTAGATCGCCCGACATGAATCCCATCGAGCATTTATGGGACATCATCGAGAGGTCTGTTCGTGCCCAAAATCCTGCATCATTAACGCTTTCACAATTATGGACGTCTATCGAAACAGCATGGCTCAATATTCCTGCAGAAGACTTCCAACGACTTGTTGAGTCCATGCCACGTCGAGTTGCTGCACTTCGCCGGGCGAAAGGAGGGCCGACACGATATTAAGAGGTATCCCATGACTTTTGTCACTTCAGTGTATATTAATCACAATATGCAACCAAAAAATTTTTCAGAAATATAGAGAACAAACTTTTAAATAGGATATTTTAAAAATAAATTTTTAAACTTAGATGTATTAAAGATCATTTATCTTCTAATAACAATCCATTTTCTTTTTTAAAGCATGCTTTATTAATAATATTTATATATCAGTATAAATTATAAAACTAATTTTAAAGATTTTCATAAAAAATTTAATTTTAACACGTCAAAATAAAAAATAAAAATATTTTAAGTGTCAATATTAAATATATATACATATATATTTAAATACGTGGTTTGGCAACACTTTAGCGAATCTATTTTATTTATGTTTTTTAATCTTAAATGGCTTTATTGTTTCTATGGTTATTTCCATTTCAGTTAATTTAAAAACATAAATTAAATATAACTTTAATTATTATTATTGTTTTATAGCTTTAGAAAAACCAGAAATATGCAGCACATAATTCAAACCTCATTACAATCAGATTAACTATCCTAGCACAATCGTTAAAAGACTGGCTTATATTAGAAAAATGTGTATAAATAAATCTCTTGGAGTCTAAGACAATTTATTATTGTAGTTTAAAGATAAAACTTTTTATACCCGGTATAAGCAGTCTTGTAAATTAAAGAAAAAAAAAATAGTAGAAATTAATTAGTTTTCAAATTTTATTCAAGTTTTTGGGAATTACATTAAACCAAAAAGGAAAAAAAAAGGAGAATTTCTTATCTGGCAAAATTAAATTTAGCTAACGAAACACGATAGTAAATAAACAAATTTTCGGTTTTTTTTTTTTCACTTTTATTTTGTGAAAAAAATTAAATTTAATACTAATCCGACTTATTCGAAAGAATTTTAAAACAGTGATACGTACTGAGTTAATTAACATACCCAGTTGTTGTTTTTTATAGTCAGATTTATAAATTCAACTGAATTAGGATTAAAAATAAATATTTTGACTCATAATTATTGTATTGGAAGATGGTGAAATCAAGTGCATTATAAAGTTATATTTCATTATTTGATTGGATTGAAAATTTCATGATTTTCGTACTACAATCATGATCATAATTTCATATTTATTTTTAAAGTTATCTGACTCAAAATATATCAAATTACGTTTTTTAAATAATTTTTTTTATTTATTTTTTTTCAAGTCTGCGCGTTTTGTGCTTTGTGGCATTTTACATTTTTTATGACGTTTGGTTTGAAACGTTCTATTTTTTAGTGAAATTTCGCTACAGAATTTTCCGAAAGCATATTTTACATAGAAAGAAGTTTCCTTGTTTAATATAAACTCATAAATACGATTCTTATATTCATATACAGCAACCTGCGAACATTAATAAAAAATGTTTTAAAGATAATGGAAGTTTAAATTGAATTTTATATGAAAAAAGGAAATTGTATGAATTTATTTTAACATCTAATTGACACTCTGGCACCACAGGTTTCTGGTTCGTGTCCCAGTCTAATATGGCTGATGGACGTAGGGCTGACAACTCTACCTATAAGAATAAAACGTCTTCTGTTTCGAAATCTGCAGTAGGCAGATGGCCTTGGGGCTGTTGCGGCAATGATTATTTATTTTAAAAATTCATTGTCGGATATTGTTTAAGATTTAAGTTCTTACATGTGAATTTTTTTCACTAATGCAGTATTTTTTTTAAATATGTCAACTACATCCTTTGTTTAAAATATGTAAAAAGAAAAATGAAGGAAATTTATCCATCAGATAAAATTGCAAAATATTTTAATCACAATTGGAAACCAAAGAGAAAAAAAAAATCCTAAATATCGAAAACATTTTAGATATAGTGGTAATTTCTAAATATAGTGGTATAAAACATCATTTATCTTCTAATAACAATCCATTTTTATTTTTAAAGCATGCTTATTAATAGTATTTATATATTGGTATAAATTCTGAAACTAATTTTAAAGATTTCCATGAAAAAAAATTATTTTTAATAAACTAAAATAAAAAAAATATGTATACATTAAGAGTCAATATTAAATACATATATAAACACATGGTTTGACAGCACTTTTGCGTATCTATTTTATTTATTTTTAAATCTTAAAAGACTTTATTGTTTCTGTGGTTATTTCTAATTCAGTTAATTTAAAAACATAAATTAAATGGAATTTTAATTATTATTATTGTTTTACAAATTGAAAGAAAAACCAGAAATATGCAACACATAATTCAAACCTCGTTAAAATCAGATTAACAATCCGACTGCCATCGTTAAAAGACTGACTTGTGTTAGAAAAATGTGTATAAATAAATCTCTTAGAGTCTAAGACAATTTATTATTGTTCTTTAAAGTTCTTTAAAGATAAAAGTTTTTATACCTGGTATAGTCAGTATTAAAAATTAAAATAAAAAAAAATAGTAGAAATTAATTAGTTTTCGAATTTTATTCAAGTTTTTGGGAATTACATTAAACCATAAAAGGAAAAAAAAAGAGAATTCTTTTCCGTGTAAAATTAATTTAGCTAACGAAACACGATAGCAAATATACAAATTTTCTGTTTTTTATTTTGTGAAAGAAAATTTAATTTATTTCTAATCCGACTTATTCGAACGAATTTTAAAACAGCGATACGTACTGAGCTAATTAACGTGCTCAGTTGTTGTTTTTTATAGTTGCCTTTCTAAATTCAACTTCATTAAGATTACAAATAAATATTTTGACTCATAATTATTGTTTTGGAAGATTTTAAAATCAAGTACTTTATAAAATTATATATTTTATTATTTGATTGGATTGAAAAATTGGAATTTTGATTTTCGCATTACAATCTTTCTCATAATTTTCTATTTATTTTTAAAGTTACCTTGCTCGAAATATATCGCATTTCCCTTCCTTTTACTTATTTATTTTGTGGTTTGTTTTGAAGTCTCTGTGTTTTGTGCTTTATGGCATTACACATATTTTATGGAGTTTGGTTTGAATCTTTGTATTTTTTAAGTGAAATTTCTCTACAATAATTTTTTTATATATGTTCCTCAAGCGTATTTTACATAGAAAGAAGTTTTTTTGTTCAATATAAACACATAAATTCGTTCTTTTTATTCCCAGGAAAGAAGAATTTATGTTATTTGAAAAATATATAATGAACCCATCACTCAAACTTGACAACAGACAAGCTTTATTATGGGTAGTTATATTACCTACAATTAGAGTTTTGTACTAATGAGAACAATTGTAACTCAAATATGATAACATATATTCGGTATCATGCATATTGAGGAAATTAGCGATTGTCTGTGCCACCTTCACAGGTCAAAACAACTACAGATTGAATATAATATACTATCAGTTGTTCCATCGTGATTAGTGATAGACCACGAGTTGAGAAATGTCTACTCCAATGGGAAGTGAAGGAAGCTGATCCCCCCTTCTTGACGGATGGTATTAAAAGGAGTTTTTTTGGTGAAGATGGGAGAGAGTTCTGGGACGAGTCGACCAGAAGTGTGTTGTTTCTTTCTTTTTTTTCTCTGATGTTACTGTATGGGCCCGAGTTTTCCATTTGTTTTCAAAGTGAGCCCCTTATGGTTTCGGGAATCACGTCATGTGATGACATGGCGTTCCTAGAGACATGCTTATACACATAATCAGGTCTAGATATAGAGAGGTATAGAGACATAGGTCAGGTATGTATAGAGACATTAATCAGGTCTGCCCAGACTATGTATTTAGATTTGTCATACTCGAGAACTCTGAAAATCTCCGAAAGTGGATTGAACTGCATCTAATTATTTATCTATCTATCTCTCTCTATATATATGGGTCTGAATGGGCGAGTGGCTAGCGCTCTGGCGCTCGGTACCATAGGTTTCGGGTTCGAGTAGCGGCGGTGCCATGGATGTTTGTAGTGGTTCGGAATCCACTTTAAACCGTAGGTCCCCGTCTAATAGGATCGTAGAGCTTTGCGGGGGCAACTTCCACTTCCGTGGTTTATCTTCCAGTTATACGCGCCGCATGTGTAATGCAAAGTGAGTAACGTCTGTGCAGCGCTTGCCTTAAGGCATCCATGACCAAGCTGTCTAAGTGTTTGCCAGCTGCATTAGAAAAAAAATCGCTCTCTATATAAATACACACAATATAGGTTTAATATATGCCAAGACATTTCAGTATATTCCCTTACTTTTTATGGGTATGTTTACAAGGCAACCTTCGAACATTAATACAAAAAATGTTTCAAAGATGATAGAAGTTGAAAAAAATTTAGAAAATATATAAAAAAAAATAAATTGTATGAATTTAATTTTACATCTAAGTATTATTTCAGCAAAAAAGGTCTTATTTTAAATTTAATTGCCAAATTTATGAAGCATATTATCGACTGATAGTTAAAATAGATTTTCCAAGTCACGAAGATTTTTTTTAAAAAATCAAATGAAAATAATATTAATCTCATTTTTTATAATATTTATTTTCAGTTGGTTCTATGCAAATTTATAATTCATTGAAAAAAATTTTATTTTTCAAAATAATTGTGATTCAGCTTTTTTTAATCTGCATTTACATACGAACATAAAAAATAATTGAAAATTAGGATTTTTCTTTATTTAAATAATAGAAAGACTTTGAATATTTTAAAAGAATTGAATCTAATTTTTTATTTTTATTCTATTACTTTGTTGAATAACGAAAACGGAAAAAGACCGTTTTTGAAACAATTTTTTTTCAAAACGCAAAATTTATTTAACGACAATTTTTCTACCAAATCGTCATTGTTGTATTATATTTTTTGAGACAGTTGTTTAAAAAATAATGTACTCAGAAGAAATGATTGGATTTATCCTTTTTTTATTAAAATCAAAATATATACAAATATAAGTAAAGGAAAACCTTTGTTATGCCTTTCTATTCATATTTTTAAACGAAGATATTTGTGTGTGTGCTTATTTACATTTCTAAAAGTTCCATTTTTTAAAAATAAATCCATCATTATATATTTAGGCAACAGAAAATAAAAATTAAAAAGTTATCGTTACAATTGAATTAAATGAAAGACTGCTGGAATTATATTCCTTCATCAATATTGCTTAATATTACAATAGTTAATTAAATTTAGAATTTTAGATAAATTAAGGTTTAATTAAAACTAAAATTTCTTAAAATCTAAAGGTTCAATATCAGTCTTTAGATTTTTCTGAGAGAAAAGAATAAATTGCAAATAATTAACTGAACGTTATTTAGTTTCAAGTAAAATAAAATACTCACCAGGAAGTTAAAAAAAACTTTTCAAGTAAAATATATGAGATTTAGAAATGATATTTTGAGTAATAAGAAATTATTTACATGCAAATCCAAATGACTGATAGTTGGTTTCATACATTTTGCTTGCAAAAGGAAGAAAATAACGGTAGGTAAAAATATGGAAAAATCTAACAAACACTAGATGTTTTGACTACTGCTTAGTTACTTTCTTTTTTATTTCCTTATGCACAGTCCAATCACATTAATGTGACCACCACCTACTTTCGACCTCAACGTGAAATAACCAATCACAAAAGGCAGGTGGCAGCACATTTCAGTGGAGTGTATATAAAGAAGTCCACTTAATACCACTTAAATACCGCTTAATACCACATTCATCACTCTACTTAAAGCCAGAATATACAAGAGTATATATATATATGTATGTATATTTCAATGTTTTATTATACTAAAATATTCTCTATTAATATTAATTATTACAAACAGTCACGAGATTATATCACGTGATTCGACTTATGCGTTATAGGACGGACTTGTTCTGCCAATTCATTTTTTGTCAATCCTACACTTTGCCAGCTCTAAATGGAAGGCTATCCAGTCTAACCCATGTTATCGGAATACGATGTTAGAAGTCTTTTTGACTTTGATCCAGTCATTAACCGAGCAGAGATAATATGGATTATAATATCTCGGGGGTACGCATTCTTTCAAAATGCTGTACTCGGTGTAATGCAATTAATTTCCTTATGGTTCCTAATTCATTTCGAGTTTTCCAAATTTCCTGATCATCGTTTCACATTCTGTTACTGTATAGTTTGTACCAATTTTTGTGTTCTTTTTTGATTTGTTAATGATGTTTTTGTCTTTCCAACTTTTGATTTTAACTTTTAGTAAATTATTTTCAGTTTATTTGCTGTAGCATATGCATACTCCAGATTTAAACAATTTATTCCCTTTATTCCTCTTTTTTGGAGGGGGAGGGGCGGGGGTGAACGGCCGAGTGGCTAGCGCTCTGGCCTCTCGGTACCACAGGATTCGGGTTCGAATCCCGGCAGTAACATGGATATTATAGTGATATTATAATGCCTTTATATATGTTTGTAGTGGTTCGGAATCCACTTTAAAATGTAGGCTCCAGTCTAACATGACTGTAGAGCATTGGGCGTAGGGCTGATAACCCTACCTCGTAAAAAAAAAAGTCTTCTCATGTTTCGAAATCTGAGAGTAGGCAGACGGCATTGGCCCACATGGGCTGTTACGCCAATGACGATGATGATTCTTTTTTTTTAAATATCTGAAAGTGCGATACTTCTGTTTTCCTCTATATTGCGAATACTAAAATTATCTTGTTAAACAATTTGTGAACAACGAACATCCATAGTAGTCGTCAGGTTGTGTGTGTTATTCAGTCCTTGTTTGTTCTTTGTGTTCATGTATCATGCTTTAATATATATATATATATATGTATATAACGTTATACTATATAAAATGTTATACTATATATGTATATATATTTATTTATAGTATAACATTTTTGTATAACTAATTATATATTCGTGCAAAATTTTCAAGAAAAGAAATCACTTTATTTCATCAATAGTTGGAACATACTTCGCAAAATATATTCTATTCATATTTTATTATCTTAGTCTTTTACATATAACCTAAGCAAATTAGCATATTATTAATGAAATTTCTACTATAAGGAGTTGGTAATGCAAATGATTATCAAGAAAGTTCCAAAATAACGTTTATTAAATTTCCTGACTTACAAGCCCATTTGTTAATTACCTAATTTTGCTTTCTTATAACCGTGGATAATTATTTTATGTCGTTAATAAATAATAAGTATTGTCAATAAATGAATTCTCGACGTTGATAAACTTGTTTTATGAATAGTGTAATTCAAATTAAGGAATATATAATATATTAGAAATAAAATTTTATAATGTACATGATTATAAATAAAAAGATTTTATTTAAATAGCCTTTCCAGCAGATCTTTAATTTTATTTTTAGTTTATGAATCTCGTTATCAGTATGTTTTGGAATTATGCAGTTCATTTAAATAATAAGCGGATATTTATTCAATACAATGTATATAAAATTTAATTATTATATTATTAATATTACGACAAATTTTCTTTTTCTTTACAACTAGAGTACTGAATTGTAGGATGCTTCTGACAAAAAATTAATATGTTTATAAATTGCAGCTATATTTATTTAATACATTCCTTAGTAGTTCTTTATTGAAACAGATTATAAGGGTAATTTATGTATATTTTTAAATATCTAAAAATTAATATATTAATTCTTTATACAATGTGTAATAAACAATTCCATCATATAAAGGTGAATATCATTATATGTAGATGCATAATGTATTTGTATGCTGATATTCCTCATAATGAATAACAAAAAAGAGAATTAAAACATAAACGAGAACTTCTCAAACTGAAAGAAAAACGAAAGCATGCGTATCCTTTTAATTTTAACTTGTTGTAATCGCGGCACCTCCTACACACTGGCAAGAGCACCCTCTGTGGCTTTCAGGAGAAATGATCAGGAGCCTTGAGACTCTCACACGAGAGAAAGTACAGTTCAATCTGCGCTTCCACTAAGACACATTTCGTTCATAGTAAATAATTTAATATTAAATAAATATATTTAGTGCATTCCTGCTCATTAGTTGGCCTATAGACTCTCACCCGGAGATGAAGTATATTTTTCGCACCCTGCGCATAGAGGAATTTTGGGTTTTCGACTTAGAAGTGGAGTCATTCCACGAATCTATATTTAACTGTCTTTAAATGCTAATATTGTATGTCTCTAATTGTATGTTGTTTTGTTTGTACGTGCGTAAATGAAGCTTTCAATTCTCCAGCCTGCGCCTCAAGTATTTCAGCTCAACTACATCCAGTTACAATTTGGTTGCCGAACCTGCACACTACGCTGTATAATTTTCATGTGGTGCATAAAAGAAAAAAAAGCATTTTTTGTAGTTCTTTTTAAAAAATAATTCTTATAGTTAAATATTTTATAAAAATAAATTATTTATTGTTAAAAATTATACAAATTGAAATCGTATTACAAGTTGAACACCTTTTTCCTTTAAAATTTTTGAATACCTTATTTTTATTGTCATTGATTTTTTTCAACACTATACTTTCAGTAAAAAACAAAAAGATATATTCTGAGCAACAGTATGATTTTATTTCAGAAGACAACTTCATATTAACATAAGCTAGTTATTTCAAAATTTAAAAATAATTAGTTTTCGTTTGTAAAAACATTTTTAATTTATTAAATCTCTTTTTATTAAAGTACTTTAAGTAAAAGTAAATTATTTTTTTAAAGTACTTGGTATATCTATCATAAATATCCTTTACTATTTTTGGAATTTGCAAAGATTTTGTTTGTAATTTTGAAGCTTTTCTTAATTTATAAGACTTTCTATGATCCAATATGCATATTATTTTAAGAACTACATTGAAACAAATAGTGTGAGTTTAACATTTTGTACCTAAAACATTGTAAATTAATTGCATTTTAATAACATTAAAGCACGAACTTGTACTAGTTTGGAGTAATTATCATATATAACAATTCACATAAACTAGCACGTTAAAAGTGCATTAACTATTACGACCATGTTGTCAGGTTTGATGCGAGAACCTAACTAATTGCATCAGAATTATCATATACTAACATTATTTAGTTGGCAGTTAGTTTTGCAAGCTACATTACTCCTTACTTATAGAGCTATCATAATTAATTTAAGAAATACTTGTAAATATAATTAAATTCTTTGGTTAACATTCCAGCAAAGATGGTAATTTATAGTATTTCTTGTCATCCTACGAATGTCATAAATTTATTACTTCATATTTTATACTAAATATAGTTAGTAGTAATTAAGAAAATTTTATAAGCCATCTAGGACATGTATAAGATGCTAGAAACGGTTGCATGATGTCAGTAGATAAAAGAGTAAATTATAAAACAGCCATTTCGTGTCAACAATGTGTTTTGTTGGTTGTACTCTCATGATTTTTGTGTCAAATTAAAATTCTATCATTGCCGTAAAAAAAATTAAATTCAGATATTGTAAATGAAACCAAATCAGAATGCAAACAACTAAGTTTTATCAATAGTCAGTACAGAAAATGACGAAAATTTTGAATTAACAGGTGGGCAGAAAAGGTCGTAGGCTGACACATAGATGACACTACTAGTATAAAATCCATATAAATTTTAGTTAGCCTTAACCTTCAAAAGACACGTGTATAAACTTGACAGCGGTTGCACTATTAGTATTTGAGTTATAGCATTTTTAGTGTTCATCACGTGCAGTCCATTCGGCTGACTGTCGATTGGACTCCGGTGTAAAATGATGGAGCCATGTTTCATTCAATGTCACATATCGACCCAAAAATTCGGGTTTATTACGATTGAAAAGCTCCAAACACTGCTTAGAATCATCAATTCGTTGTTGTTTTTGGTCGATTGTGAGCTCGCGTGGCATCCACTTTGAACAGATCTTTCGCATTTCCAAATATTCATTCACGATATGTCCAATACGTTCCTTTGATATCTTTAAGGTCTCAGCTATCTCAGTCAACTTCACTTTAAGGTTATCAGGAATTATTGTGGGGACTTTTTTGATGTTTTCGTCGGTAGCAGCCTCTTTGGGGCGTCCACTGCGTGCATCGTCCTCGGTGCTTATTTCAAACAAACAAAAGTTCTAACAAAAGTTTCTTCACTAAATATGATATAACTCACATACAAATAGTGCAACAGCTGTGAAATTTATACACGCGTCTTTTGAAGGTCAAGGCTAACTAAAAATCCTATGGATTCATTACTAGTAGCGCCATCTATGTATCAGCCTATGATCTTTTCAGCCCACCTGTTAAATACTCTTTCAATAGCCGCTCTCAATTTATGTCTAAATTATTCGTTATTATTCCATATTTAACAAATATCACAACAGGAGGCATGTCTTAATCTACTACAGTCAGTTGGTAACCGTCAAAGAAATTAGTAGAAATTTTTATGTTGTGTATGCATCCTCGTGTTCTGCAGTGCGGGATGGACACCCCATGAGTAGACTACTTATGTAAGGAGAGAAAGGGGCAGTTTCTGTTGTTATGGAACACCCGTAGGTGGACATCTGATTGGCTCGATGTCGCAAAAGGAGGGGGAAAGTAGCTTCTGGTAGCACTTTTAGGGGGAAGCTACCTTGAATTTGCGTGCCATATAGGAGAAAACCAGAAAACTTCCACCTGGTAGTCCGACTAACGATGCAAGATGCTGAACATCCCAAACGCCATCGAGTCTTCTCTTTTTTGAAACAGGGCGTAGTACTACAAAGAAAGCAGCAGATGCTCACTACCGGCGCACGTTACCACTGAGCCACGAGTCTTGTACACATTGAAACGAATATCTTTAAATCCTAAGTTTAATACCATAGAAATTACAATTATCTACACATTCTTTTATATAAAATCATATTTCTGTACCTTAAAACACATCAATATTAATACAACAAATCAATCAAATTATTTTATGCATGTATATAACTACTTATACCCATGCAAATCTATTTTGAACAATTAAATTAGTACGCTAATCCATGGAAATAGCACAGATGTTTGTTTCACAACAAACCATTTCCATTTCGACCTTATTCCTGATTAAATGTCGTACACCTTTGTCGTATCTATTCATTTTTCAATGCCATTCCAATGTCCCCAGACGTTACTCCCAAACACTATTTCTTCAAAGATCTCCTCCAAGTTGTTTGGTTTCGTCCACTCTCATCAACAAATGAAGCCAGTCAGATTTCTGTTAAAACGAATAGCTAAAGTTTATGTGAGTATCCACGACTGTACTCCTTTCTTCCCTAAGTAAGATAAATGTTATCCATCTAATTGCAACATTTTTGTTCTCTTTCCTCTGAAAATTGCATTGCCCATTCTTCGTCTAAAGGGTGAACAACGATTGTTGGTCTGGAGAGATAAGATTGACCATTTTACCTCTAACTATAGAAACGTGCCCGCTTTCAAAAACACATGTTTGCTTTGTCTGTCCATTAGGTAAGAGGAAACTGGTGTATGAACTCCTATTTATTCTCCTTTTTATCTATCTTCATATCTAGATCTTTTACCATATCTTTTATCTTCTTCTACTAGATTATTTCGTCACTAATATTTTTTTATGAAATTTCTCAATTTTTAAATATATTAACAGTAAACTGATCGTAAACAATAAATTGTAAATTTTCATATAAATGCTGATTTAGCTTTTGTAATTTTATCGGTAAGATGCAATTTTGTAATTTTTTTCATCAGCTTCTTCTGTCTTGTAAATTTTTATGGATGTTCTGTGTCTATTAAAATATATGATCGATAAACATATCACGTTCATTGGAAATTTGGTTTTGAATGAACTTAGAGTATTGCGGAATTTTTCTTCCTTATAGGAAAAGAAAATTGAATTTCCTGAACCTAAATTAATAGAAATTGATTCTACACACAACGGTGAAAAAATTAAAATATTTATACATTCTCCTCCACAACCAAAACTCGCTCTTGTGCACTTAACGAGTGGGATTGAAACAACTTTAATTTGCGAAAGTATATTATTTCATTGTAAAAAAAATATATCTTGTTTGGAAACAAGCTTATCTTTTATTCAGATTAGATAACGCAGATTCTTAATTATATAAGCACTGATTTCCGAAAAATAAGAAAGAAAATGTGTTTATTAAATTTATATCTGTTTGAATTTAATGAAATTTGGCAAAAACCTTAATAAAACAGTGTCTTACATATTAGAACAAATGAAAAAATCATCTTGTTTAAGAAAACAAGTAATATCTATATATATATATATAATTTAAGTTAATTCCTACTTTTTTTTCACTCTATTGCAGAAAGTTCTTCATAAATAGTTTTCATTCATTTTTTAAAGTTTATCTGGCGCCATCTATTAGTAGATATATGCAACTTAAATAAAAAAAAACTGAAATTAATTAATTAAATTCAATTAATGAATTAATATTTAAAAAAACTGTATTAACATCAAGCGTCATCCACCACAAGTTAAAAAAAATGTGTTTGAACTTGAGTGGCTGAATAAAAAGTATTTTATTAACAATTGGAAATTTGAACAAGATATATATAGGGAGAATGTGAGCTAATAGAAGGAATTGAAAAAAAATGCACAAAATGAACAGAAAAAGAGGAAACACAACAATGCTTGAATTTAAGATTAGATGATCATCTTCAAAAAGAAATATAATCACCTCTAACAACTTCACAGACACTAAAGCGAAGTTCCACGCTCATGATAGCATTTATTAATTCAGAGGGCAACCAATCCGATTGTTATGGCAATACAGTTCGAATACACTTACGAATTGTAGAGAGCTGATTAAGTGCTACGATGCATCTCTAAAATATACCAAACTGGATTAATTGAATTAAAGTTTGGTGAACGAGTTGGCTAACTCATAAGTATAATAGTACTCCTCATGAAGGTAACTCTTCCCAATTGGAGAGTTATGTATTATATAGCATAATCGTCTTTTAAAATGAATGTGTCATCAACTGCATCTGACTAAAGACAAACAATTGGACCAAGAATGTCATCTAGTTATTATTGAACAGAACCAGAGCTTTTATTTGTATTTCCAATGGTTAGGCAAAAAAATTACATAGAACAATAGCAATAAGAATAAAACGAAGAACGGAGTCATTGTCTAATGAGCGATCTTGCTTTCCAATGTCTCGACTTCTCTGTAGGTCCACGAAGAGCCCTACTAGAGCCCCAGATGGTTCCTGTCCAGAGTCACAGAGTGGGCAAATAGGATCTGTTGAAATGCTTATGTGGTGCAGATGGACAACAAGGCAATCGTGTCCCGTAGACAGGAGAAAGGCTGCCACTGCTTTGCGTCTTGGTATATAGGAAATAATAGAAGGACTTATCTTCCTTTTTTTTTTCCAATTCCTTCTATTTGCTCACACTCTTCCTATATATATCTTGTTCAAATTTCCAATCGTTCATAAAATACTTTTTATTCATCCACTCAAGTTCAAATACATTTTTTTTAACTTGTAGTGGATGGCGCTGGATATTAATACAGTTTTTTCAAATATTAATTCAGTAATTAAATTTAATTAATTAATTTTAGTTTTTTTTTAAATTTAAGTTGCATGTATCTACCAATAGATGGCGCCAGATAAACTTAAAAAAAATGAATGAAAATTATTTATAAAGGACTTTCTGCAATAGAGTGAAAAAAAGTAGGAATTGACTTAATTTTTTTTTTTTTATATATTACTTGTTTTACGTCTGTACGAATACCAGAGCTTCGTGGCTCGATTTATATGTCAGTGCGCCGTTCAAACAACACTTGTCGACACACATACAATAAGGTTGCCAAATCTGTTCTTTTCATGGATATGTTTGGGACAAGAGAGGGTTTCCACCTTCCCCAAAACATCAACCTTCTTGAGATATTATGCAAACAAAATCTGTACTACTCTGAAGAGGTTAAAGAGCTCTTGTGATTTTCACTCTAACTGCCACATAATCAAACGAACATACACGTATTGTGCGTATATAATCAATTCTTTTATTTCAGTGTTGTGCATTTATCTGCAAATAGCAATCATCTGCAGCGTATGCCTATTTAAATCTGTATCAATTATATATTGCATAAAGTTACCTTGTTCTTAGAAATGTATCCCATGATCTATGAGTTACATAAGGGTCAACATTCAAACAAAGTGCTGTCTAGAGTTGATTCTGACCCAGCTCTATCCGACCAGTGGTTACTCATCATTTTTCAGTTGTTTTCACGATATCACGAGTACTCATATCTAAAACATGGCTATTTCCAAATTTCACTGCACAATTTCTACTTGCAGACATTTTTATAATCTGTTTTTTGGAAACATGTGTTCATAATCTGAAGAACTGCCTTTTATGTATACTACTTAATTATTATTTATGTAATTTTGGCATTAACGTAAACACAATGTCTCTGATTTTTCTTTAATTTTAAATCAATGCATACGAATCGTACTTTTTCCCAACGACATTACAAAAGCTCCACTTGGTATTACGAAACGATACTTAATTGCACATACTTCTATAAGTTGTTTCTATCTTCCAACTTCATTCGCAAATGAGTTACACAGGCCAAAGCTTTTTATAAGGAGACACTTGTCTAGTAGGCCATCTGTTAAAAAAATATATATATATATTATGTGATTAGCTATTATTTCATTATTTTAATCGTAAGCAAAATAAATTTTCAGTTGTAATTCAATTACAATTTTAATCTCCTCTAAAAATCGCGTTGTTTATAATTTATGAAATGTTGAACTGTGATGTATAGTCTAAATAGATAAAATTGGATATCTAAATCTCTAACTAGGCAAATGAGGTTCGCTTTCAACATTAACGAATATCTTCAGGGCCTGAATCGTCGAGTGACTAGCACTCTGGCTCTCGTTACCACAGGTTTCGGGTTCGAGTTCCGGCGGTGCCATGGATGTTTGTAGTGTTTCGAAATCCCATTTGAGCCGTAGGTCCCGGTCTCCTATGACTGTCATAGCATCACGGAGTAAAAATTAGTCTTCTACCTACGGGTGCTCCTTCACAACAGAAGCTGCTTCCTTCCCCTTCAACCATGAGTCCATACGGATTCGTGGGCTTGGTCTAGATTAGATATCTATCAAATGGGATAAGTAGCAACAACAACGATTATCTTCGCCAATTTTATGCGTATCCATTATGAAACATAAACTGATAAATGAATTGGATTCTTTTTTTAATTCTTTTTTTAACGGACATTGTTAACTGCTAATCTTCTTTCCTACTCCCACATTATCTCTCAATCTCAATGACTTAATAAAAAACCTTCCTTAACAAATTTTAAGTGCTTAACAAGCATCTACATTGCTACGCTTCAACATTTTTTTTAAATAGTTAAAGTTATGCTTTTTAATCGAAATTATTGATTTTTGTTACAATGCCACTATAAAAACTACAATATCAGATACGAAGGTTACAAGATCACTATACAAGCTTTGAAGAGGTAACTGAAGAGTATGTTTCCAAGTATTCTTTTTTTTTTTTTTTTTTTTTTGCGGGTATTTGTTTCAAATTTCGATAATATATTTTTTTTATCTGCCAATAACACAATTCATCCACTCACGTGATTTTCCTATTCTGAAAAGTACTTAACAAGATTCTAAAGTTCAAAAACCTCAGATAAGAAATCTAAATTAGCCTCCATTAACTGAAAAAAAAATCATTAAATGTTCTCATACGCTAGTGGTATAGTTTCAGTCACTGCTTTCATAAAATAAGAAATTCGTTGGAGATTTAACAATGCATAAACATATCTCATCCACAATTATTTTGTCTGAAGAGAGATTTTTACTAGATTGTCTTTTACTCGACATTCAAGTGAGAGGATAAAAACACCAGAATCCCTTTCAGAAGTCATAATTCTCTTCCCATACTCGTCTGTAGACTGCCCACACCAAACATTGTTAAAAGGAAAAACAGACCTCATTTATAATTATATTCTCATGTATAGCTATATTTTTAAATTAGCTATTTTAAATGTATAAGATTTCTCATGTATAGCTACATTTTTAAAATTAAATAAACTGAAATATTAAAACATTTAATCTTTATTTCATTGTAGCGACAAAGGAAAAAATTATGCATTTACCACAATTTATTTTCTTTATAAAAGATTCAAACCTTTCGTTGTAAAATGACAAGAGGATGTATTATCAATCGCGCCCATTTCTTTATTAATGATATACCACAGTACAAGTATGTGGTTTCAAAAACCTTTTATGAGTATTATTATAAAGAATTCTTCTTTGAAATACCTTTGTTTCATTTCCATTAACAAATACTGGTTAACTACTAACACTACTTACTACTAACAAATACTGGTTAACAACTAATTAGCCCACGGTGTGCGCAAAATTACCGTAGATCTATACACCAAACCAATCCATCTGAAGTTATTTTGTCTGGAGGAGGAGTTTACTTGATTGTCTTTTACTCGGCATTCAAGTGTGAAGGTAATATCTCCAGAATCTCCTTTAAAAGACACCATCCTCTTACCATACTTATCTGTAGACTATCCATAGCAAACATAAACCAAAGTAGAGCTTCCCATCTACTAAAAACACCAGTTGATGTAAAAATTACATTATCTGGATAGATTACATTCATCTGTATCTATTTATTTACATGATAAATAATACAGAAATCCTTATAAAAATTACATTTATATGTACTATTTATCATAGACAGTTATATTTTTAAAATTAAATAAATTAAAATATTAAAACACTTAAAAGTTAAATTTTATTTCTTGCACAGATAAAAAAAAAGAAATTCGTTATTTACCACAATTCATTGTCTTTATAAAAGATTCAAACCGTTATTTATAAAGTGGCAACAGGATGTATTTCAATCGTGCCCATTCATTTGTTAGTGGAATCTCATAGCACACCATGCTGTTCCAAAAACCTTCTACGAGTAT
This sequence comes from Caerostris darwini, assembly GCA_021605075.1. Classification (NCBI taxonomy): domain Eukaryota; kingdom Metazoa; phylum Arthropoda; class Arachnida; order Araneae; family Araneidae; genus Caerostris; species Caerostris darwini. Next base: position 645,495 of record BPLQ01012314.1, read on the forward strand.
TATTATAAAGAATTCTTCTTTGAAATACTGCCTTTGTTTCATTTCCATTAACAAATGAAGCCGGTAAGCTATAGGTTAAAATGAACATCAAAGGTTCATTTGAGCGTCCGTTTCTGCACTCTTTTATCCGCGAAGAAAGATAAATGTTTTCACTCTAATTGCAACATTTTTATCCTCTTTCCTGGGATTGCATTGCTTATTCTTTATCAACCGGCGAACAACGATTTCTGGGCTGGAGAGATAGGATTGCCTTTTTTACGTCCAGCCGTACAAGCGTGTTCGTTTTCCGCAGATGTGTCTTCAGTATAAACAATCGATTAATGGCTTCTGCCATCCAGAGTAATCGGAATCTTATCAGGTTACTTCTTTTTGCTGCTTCCCCACAAATTACTAAGTAGTCTGGTTTAAGTATCGTCTAATGACGCATAAATCAGTGTCAGTAATGTATATGCTTATAATATGTAATACTTTTGTCTGGTTTACTTGTATCGGTTGTGCCATTAATAATAAAGGGTTTATAATTTTTTATTGAAACAATGTTTCATGCAATGTAGGTTTCTATTCATCGACGAAATATAATTCCATCCTTTAAGTAAGTTTTAGAAAACATTAAATAAATAAATATTCATAAATTTATTTTTATGAAATGTATGAAAAAGAATTAAATAGGAAAAAAATATAATGAACAAAGATAATATATTTTATAAGTAAATGGATAAAAAAATCGCTTAATAAATTAACCGTTGCCTTTTTTTAATATTATATTAAAACTAGAATTAAATGCATTTTAAAATAAGATAGTATTTGTTAAAATTTAAGAAAATCTGTATAAATAAATAGCAATATTTTACAAACTAATAATTGTAATGATTCAACGTAATTTGGAATATATTTATAAGTTTTATATATTCATTATATATATATTTTTTTTGTTAAAACATAGTTTTTGTTTGTATATTTTTATATTCATTATATATATATTGTTAAAGTATATTTTTTTATTTGTAAATCATTTTCGAATCAATTTTCATTCTCTCAATTTTAATTTTGTACTTCTGATTGTACATTATAGGTTCCTGATGGCCGAATGACTAGCACTCGGTGCCACGGGTTTCGGGTTCGAATCTGGGCGGTACCATGCATATCTGCAGTGGTTTGGTATCCACTTTAAACTGTAGTCTCGGTCTAATATGGAATGTAGAATGTTGGACATAGGACTGACAATCCTATCTCGTAAAAAGAAAACATTTCATAATTAGGCATCTACCAGTAGTCAGAAGGCCTTGGTCTACCATGGGACTATAGCGCCAGTGAAGAAGAATATTACATTATAATTTACGGTTGGAAGAAGAATATTATATTATAATTTATGGTTAAAATGATTTAATATTATTGATAAGCCTTTCTCCTGAGTTCTTAGAAAGTTTTAAGTTATTGATAATTGACATTGGTTATTAACTGTGAGCATCAATTCGTCAATCGCTTACTGAAGCGGATTCTATCCATAATATATGTAGCTAAACCACCGATATATAGATATTGTGCAGGCATCATTAACGAAACTGAATTCCCTGCTATTCAAATTTAAGTTCGTTTAATAACGTAAATCAAAAGTAAATAAAATTTTTTTTAATGAATTGCGTTTGTAAGTATAGTAACATAGAAGATTGTACGCAGAAAATCTACAATTAATTAAAATGAAAAATTAAATGCATAGTAGCTTCTGGTTTACATATCTACGGTATTTATCCCGTTGTATGCATTAAATATATATAACCTTTATGGTTTATTCCGTTGTATATATATATATAAATACAACGGGATAAACACTCTTAAATATGCAAAAAGAAACTGATATGCATTTTAATTTTTCATTTTAATATATATATATACAACGGGATAAACACCATAGTTATGCAAATCAAATCTAGAAAGCATTTTATTCTTTCATTTTAATTTATACATAGGTGTGGTATGGTTTATCGCTCTACGATCATTTTTTGCACACTTTGGAGTAATTAGACTTACAGTTTAATGTGGATTCCGAACTACTGACAAACATTCATGTCACCACAAACCTGACGCTTGTCGCTACACAATTAGCCATCGGGGCCAATTTATAAATATATAGGACGATAAAAAGTAAAATTCAGTTTGGTTTGTTTATGGCCTATCGAACACGCTATTTCCTCCTTATATTATCTTAGAAGACCAGTTAACTGACCACAAGACTCTATCATACCCTTATATTTATTGATTAAAGGAAAAACATTCAACAACATAAAAAAAAATAACAGAAAAATGATAATCCATGTCACAACAAAAATAGATGCACCATGCTTTATTTAAATAGACTCTACTTATTGTTGCATGCATTCCAAGAACAATCATAAAGCAAAAAGCATTTAAATACATTGTTCTGAGAATAATTCTAATTACCTCCCAAACCACAATTCCAAACGTTTGGGTCTCACATTATTTTTTTTCTGTACAATATCCCCATCCCTGGAAATATGACGTCGGCATTCGATTACAGTGGCAAAGGAAAATTGTTCGAAGTTTCTGAAAGTTATTAATGCAAATTAGTGCCATGAAAATGCAGATTCTTCTTTTCGCGGAATATGCAATGCATATTTAATGACACACATTTTCCAATCTGTCAAATCCATCATTGCCTTTCGGATGAATAGTTTTCGACTCGAGACTTTAAAAGACGCTAGAGTATTTAGAAGTGCCCCTACACAGTCTTCTTTCCTGTTTTCTGTTTTATTTATTTCGACATGGCATTTTAAAGTAAAACATTTTTGAAGTAATTATGTATTCGTCTTCTATGGCCGTTAACATAATGTGCATGTATTAATATTGTATGTCGTTTTATTAATTAATATTGCATTTAAATAGGTTTGTTACATAGTTGCATTTTCTGTTTAATTCTATATTTTTCGAAAATTTTTACTTTCTTTTCAATTTGTGTAAATCTAAGTTAGAAATATTTTATTTTAATAAATATAGCACTTACAGGTTTTCAAGCCAAGAATGAAGGAATTAAATTATTCAGTTTTTTAAAACATTGTTAAATGTTTAATTTAAAATATTTTGTAAAATCATTTTTTTATCCCGTTATATATATATACATAATACATTTACGTTACACATATAATATATACATTTATTACTCAATATTGCATTTAAATATGTTTGGTTCATAGTTGCATTTTCTGTTTAATTCTATATTTTTCGAAAATTTATATTTTCTTTTCAATTTGTTTAAGTCAATTATTTTCAATTTGTTATTTTATTTTAATAAATATAACACTTACATTTTTTGATGCTAAGAAGGAATGATTGATTTTATTAAATGCTTATCAATAAAATCATTGGATAAAAGTATCACACAGCACAAAATGTATAGGTTTCTTTAAAATAATATTTATTTTTCTTTTATCATCCATTTAAAATCATTATTATAATGAATTCTTTTCTAAGACTATTTTCAGTTCTATAAACCTTTAAATTTTAACCGCAAAATTGCCACAATTTTCTATCATATAATCACACATAAGCTAATGCAAACTATACTGTACGTCTTGACTTTAAAATATATAAATACTCAAAGTAAATATATGCATGAAAATAGTTAAATTCAACTATATGTTTAAACAAATATTTACAATAAGAATGATTGCTTAAAACCGATTGAAATTTCATACAAGTGGAATTTTTTTTTTGTTTAGATTAAATATAGTTTGAATAAATGTATACATATAAATTTAAAGTGTATTTAAATATATACATGAAATAGCATGTACATATATAGTGCATGCATAGGGCTCAGTGTTTCTAAATTGAAGAGATATTTTTTTAAATAAAATTTAATGAAAAGAAAATATCTTCTGTAATCGAAACTAAAGGATTAACATCAAAACAACTATATGTATTGGTGTATTTCATAAAGTTACTAATCAAAGAAATACATTTAAAATGTTCAAAATTGTACACTAATTTTTCGTTATATCAAGCGCACGAAATATATATATAGTGTGTGAGTATGTGGGTAACCATACAAATAATAATTGTTACATTATAACAGTGGTAATAGGGAAATGGGAATTGAATTGAGAGTAAATATAGTTTAAAATGTATATAATATAGTTAAACATGATGAAACAAAGATAAATTTGGTACTTATGATATATTAACATTAACAAAACATTATATTTGTATAACTTTTCAAAACGCTTGAATTTTCCAAATGCAAAACAGGTTTGTCTAATTCCATATATAAATGTCTACTGTATTTTATAATGACTAACTACATCCAGTATGTGCTTAGTTTGAAGAGATAAAAAATTCATTTTGAACTTACTGATTAATAAATTTTGTCGTCTGTTTTACCTTTATCAAGTATATGTATTGATTTATTTCATAAAATTACAAATAAAAGAAATAAAATCGAGAGTTTAAAATTTCACAATATTTTTTTGTGTTATATATATATATATATATATATATATATTATGTATGTGTGTGGGTAACCATACAAATAATAATGGTTAGATTATAGCAGTAATGATAAAGAAGTGGGAATTGAATTCAGAGCAAATATAGTTTAAAATGCATATAATATAGTTAAACATTATTAAACAAAGATAAATTTCCATTTCCTTAGTTGTGGTATATTATCATTTACCAAACAGTATATTTTTATAAATTTTTAAAACACGCGAATTTTCCAAATGCGAGCCAGGTTTGTCTAATTCAATATATATAAAGCTCTACTGTATATTATAATGACTAACTACATCCACTATGTGCTTAGTTTGAAAAGATACTAATTCACTTGGAACTTACTGATTAATATATTTCGTCGTCTATATTACGCTTATGTTTTATTCCTTTTAAGAAGATCCAGAATAGTTAAACTAGTCATTTTATATTTATTTCAGAAATCGATGTTTTTTTATTCTTTGACATGGTATTTTATTTATGTATTATTATTTTTTTTGTTAAATTCTCCTTTTATCTGTTTATGTATGCTAGATGATGTTCAATGAATTTATTTATTTAAATTAATAAACAATTTGATCTTTAATAAATAAAATTTGCATTGAATATCTCCTATAAAAGGATCGTATTCTTGAATTTTAAAAATCAATATTATTTCAGCCAAGTGAATAATATTGTTTAAGGAAAAATTGTTCAAAATCTAAGAAATTAAGAATTTTTATCTTCAATGAACGTGTATGTTATTTGTATTCTTTAAAAATATAAACTATTTTAATATTTATGAATTTACCCTGCTATATGCTGAATGTTAGATGGGAACAATTTTATTTAGATTTCAAATTTATAATATAAATTTTTATACGTTAAGATTACACAATATTTACGAAAACCAAAAGATAATTCTAAAATATGGTTTATGCCTGGTATATATAATGAGAAATTAAAATAAATAGAAAGACCCACATAAGGTTTTTTACCACAATAAATATTAAACATCTTAAACCATTTGCATTTTGCACTACAAAAATTATACTTGATATGTGGAATATTACATTATTTCTACTGAAAAATGAAAAAAATTAATTATTAAATATTTTACTCAGCATTATTAATTATTAGAAATATTCATCAATTGAAAATTATTCAGAATAAGTTATGTAATTAGTAAGATTATTATTACAAATAAAAATAATTAGCATCGTAATTTAATTTTATCTAATTTCCCACAAACGTTTTTAGGCAAAAATTAATAAAAATAATTAGTAAAATACTTAGGATGTATATTGATTCTTCTGTTATAATTTTTAACATGCAAATAAATTATATTATATCACACATTAATTTGCTTAAATGTTTAGTAGCCAGGGAAAAAATTAATTTATGTACGATATTAAGTATATCTAAATTAAATATATATATATATATATATAAATTTGCTAAATTAAAAATTGTAATACCTTAAATATATTATAAGAAGGAGGTATTTTAATTATTCAGGCAAAATATATATATATATATACTGTAAAAAAAAAAAAAACGTTAAAATAATGTAAAAAATAAGATAACGTTAAAAGTTTGAAGCGTTTTCAAAACTGTTAAAACTCTTAAAATCAATAAGGAGTTCAAATATATTTTTACAGTAAAAGTTTTTTTTCTAAATGAAGATAATATTAAGTTATAGCTTCATAGGAAGACTTTAAATTTTATAAACTACCGTTTTAATGTATAATTCTTTGGTGATTAAATTTTAAGATGTGTTTGTTTGCCTCCTTTAAAAAAAATTATGATTATTAATCATAAAATATTTTACACTTTTAAGATTTATTTGCAAGAAAAGAAATACTTCAATTCCCACCTCTACCATATCTCAAGGAAAATTTATGTTAAATTCTTATCTAATACATCAAATAACACTAATTTTCATAATTACGTGCCCAGAAATAACGATTATTCACTCCCTCGACAAGCATTAAGGGGTATTTATAACAATCAACCCCTGAAATAAGGATCAAAAAATTCTGGGGATTTAAAACATTTTGTCTTTCAAATTGAGATAAAATAGTAAACAGCACTATCATGGCCTCTTGCTACGAGTTTTAATTAATCTATTTTCTCTGAGGGCCAATTTTGCTTCTTATCATGCCCTATTCCACTCAATTAGTATGGGAACACTATAAACATTTTATCGCATCATAGGCACCTTTACAGTTGGTTTCTTCTCTCAACAGCCGCTTCTTTGTGTTGTTGGAAAGTTTAATAAATTAGAGTTGTCGTTGATATCGCGAGGCGTATAAATTTCCTGGAGGAATTTGCTTTGAAGCACTTGATAAGTGATCTTTTGGAAATAATCAGTTATGTTTTGATGCATCAGAACGGATTCTGTTCGAGTTCCCTAAATGTATAGCGTTTTATGAAATCCTTATCTCCAAGGCACGAGGTACATAAATTGTTAATGTACTATTCTAAATTTCGTTGCGATGGGAAATAAAATTTCAGGTCAGGAACAGAACAGGAAATCAGGAACATTTTAAGGGTTATGCGATTTAATGTTGTTTTGTTTTTATCAAATTTGTTATAGAAGACCAAAAATAGCTTTCATTGAATAGAAGACAAAATGTCAGCATGAAATCTGGTACCTTTCAATCGCTGTGTATTAATATGTTGTAGTTTTGCTATTTCTGTTATCAAACTTGTGGTGGAGAAAACAATTATATATATATATATATATATGTTTGTGTGCATTTTTGAATTTATGTCTGTATGCATGACATAATTAAATAATATCAAAAGGAAAAGGGAAAAATTATTAGAAACATATCTGTAGGCCTGTAATAGTATAAGATATATATATAAATAGTAATATGCTTTGTAGTTAATAACATAAAAATTCAAAAACAAAAAAACCCATAGAATTTAAAGTCAGTTAATTGCATATTCATTCTTCTGTTATAATTTTTAATCAGCAAATAAAATGATATCACACATTATTTTGTAAGTGTTTAATAACCATAGAAAGAATTGCTTTATGTAAGATATTGGTTTATCTAAAATAAAAAAAAATGTATTTGTTAAATTGAAAATAGTAATAATTTAAATATATTATAAGAATGGAGTATGTTAAATATCCTGACAAAAAGAAAAAAAAACTGTAAAAATTATTTTTTTTAAAAATGTTAAAATACCGTAAAAAAATAAAAAAAATAAAAACGTCAAAAAGTTTGAAGCATTTTCAAAACTTTTAAAACTCCCAAAATCTATAAGCTGTAATATACTTTTACAGAAATATTTTTTTTTCTAAATGGAGGTAATATTAATTTATAGCTCCATAGCAAGATTTTAAATTTTATAAACTACCGTTTTAATGCATAATAGTTTGGTAATTAAATTTTTAAGATGTGTTTATTTGGCATTTTAAACAAAATTATGATTATGAATCATAAAATATTTTACATTTTTAAGATTTATTTCCCAGAAAAAGAATGAAAAGAAATGCTTTAATTCCCACCTCTACCATATCTCAAGAATTTTAATGTTTCATTTTTATCTAATAAATCAAATAACACTAATTTTCATACTTACTTAATACCCCTGAAATAAGCATCAAGAAATTCTAGGGATTAAAAACATTTTGTCTCTCAAATTGAGATAAAATAGTAAGCAGCACTATCATGGCCTCTTGCAAAGAGTTTTAATTAATCTATTTTCTCTGAGGGACAATTTTGCTTCTTATCATGCCCATTCCACTCATTTAGTATGAGAATGGACGACACTATAAATATTTTATCACACCATGGGCGCCTTTACAGTTGGTTTCTTCTCTGAACAGCCTCTTCTTTGTGTTGTTGGAAAGTTTAATAAATTGGAGTTGACGTTGGTATCGCGAGGCGTATAAATGTCCTGGAGGAATTTGCTTTAAAGCACTTGATAAGTGATCTTTTGGAAATAATCAGTTATCTTTTGATGCATCAGAATGGAATTTGTTCGAGTTCCCAAATATTAAGCATTTTAGGAAATCCTTATCTCCAAGGCACGAGGCGCATAAATTGTTAATGTATTCCAGATTGTTGCACCGGGAAATAAAATTTTAAAATAAAATCAGGAACGTTTTAATAGTTGTGCGATTTGATGTTATTTTATTTTTAATAAATTTATTTTGGTAGACCAACAATAGATTTCATTGCAAGGAAAACCAAATTTGAGCATAAAATCTGGAGTCATTTAATGATTATGCGATATAATGTTGTCTTTTTTTTTATCACACACACTTACTATGGTAAACAAAACAAATTATCTATCTATATCTATATCTGTCTATCTATCTCTATATATATATATATATGTTTGTGTGCATTTTTGAATGCATGTCTGCATGTAGGACAGAACTAAAGAATATCAAAAGGAAAATGGACAAAATTATTAAAAGCATATCCGGCCTGTAGGCTCGTATGACAGTATCAGATATGCATAAATATTAATATGTTGCATGGTTAGTTCGATTAAAATTCTAAAATAAAAAACACATAGAATTTAAAGTCAATTAATTCGATATTCCTTATTCTGTTATAATTTTTAAGAAGCAAATAAAATGTATGTCATAAATGTATTAGGTTTTTAAAACTAATCTGGATTTTTAAATGTTAATATTTATTAATTCTAATCATATTTCATCAAATAATTATTTTTCAAAACATTTCAAAACTTTTAAAACTCATAATATCTATAAGAAGCTCTAATGTATTTTTACAGAAACAATTTTTTTTTTCTAAATGGAGGTATGTTAATTTATATGACACATTATTTTGTAATTGCTTAATAAACAAAAAAATTGCTTTATGTAAGATATTGGTTTACCTAAAATAAAAAAAAATGTTATTTGTTAGATTGAAAATAGTAATACTTTAAATATAATATAAGAATGGGATAATTTAATTATGCTGGCAAAAAAGAAAGCTGCAATTGTTTTGCAAAAAACATTCAAAATACTGTAAAATTTTTTAAAAAACACTAAAAAGTTTGATGTATTTTCAAAATATTTAAAACTATTAAAATTTTTGAGAAGTTCTATTATATTTTTAACAAAAAAATTTTTTTTTTCTACGTGGAGGTAAAATTAATTTACAGCTCCAAATTAATAAAAAGCAAGATTTTAAATTTTACAAACTACCGTTTTAATGCGTAATGTTTTAGTAATTAAATTTTAACATGCGTTTGCTTGACTCTTTTAAGCCAAAATTATGATTATTCATCATAAAATATTTCACACTTTTAAGATTTATTTGCAAGAAAAGAATTAAACGAAAGGCTTTAATTCCCATCTCTACCATATCTCAAATGAATTTTATGTTTCATTCTTATCTAATACATCAAATAACACTAATTTTCATAATTACTTCCCCAGAAATAAAAATTATTCACTCCCTCGACTAGCATTAAGGGGTCTTTATAACAATCAACCCCTGAAATAAGGATCCAGAAATTCCAGGGATTAAAAACATTTTGTCTCTCAAATTGAGATAAAATAGTAAACAGTACTATCATGGCCTCTTGCTACGAGTTTTAATTAATCTATTTTCTCTGAGGGACAATTTTGCTTCTTATCATGCCCATTCCACTCAATTAGTATGAGAATGGACGACACTATAAATATTTTATCGCACCATGGGCGCCTTTACAGTTGGTTTCTTCTCTCAACAGCTGCTTCTTTGTGTTGTTGGAAAGTTTAATAAATTGGAGTCGACGTTGATATCGCGAGGCGTATAAATGTCCTGGAGGAATTTGCGTTAAAACACTTGATAAGTGATCTTTTGCAAATAATCAGTTATGTTTTGATGCATCGGAATGAATTGTGTTGAAGTTCCCCAAATATTTAGTGTTTTCGGAGATCCTTATCTCCAAGGCACGAGGCGCATAAATTGTTAATGTATTCTACATTTTTTTGCACTGGGAAATAAAATTTTAAAATGAAATCACGAACATTTTAATGGTTGTTCGATTTAATGGTATTTCATTTTTAACCAATTTAAAATGATAGACCAAAAGTAGTTTTCATCGCAAGGTAGACAAAATTTCAGCCATTAAATCTTAAATAATGTAATGATCATGCGATTTAATTTTATCTATTTTTTTATCAAACTTACTGAGGTAGACAAAAATAAAGTTATATATATATGTATATATAAATGTTATATATATATTTATATATTTGTGTGCATTTTTGAATGGATGTCTGTATGTAGAATAGAGCTAAAGAATATCAAAAGGAAATGGACCAAATTATTTGAAGAATATCCGGCCTGTAGGCTTGTATAATAGTATTAGCTTTATATAAATATTAATATGCTTTACTGTTAGCTCCATAAAACACAGAATTTAAAGCCAAATAATTCCATATTCATTCTATATTAAAATTTTTAACATGAAAATAAAATGATAATATATCACACATTATTTTGTAAGTGTTTAATAACCAGAGAAAAAATTTCTTAATGTAAGATATTGGTTTATCTAAAATAAAAAAAAAAATTGTTAAATTTGAAATAGTAACACTTTAAATATATTATAAGAATGGGGTATTTTAATTATGCTGGCAAAAAAATTACTGTGACAATTTCTTTTCTTAAAACGTTAAAAAAACTGTAAAAAAGTAAGAAAACGTTAAAAATTGTGAAACTTTCTCAAGACTTTTAAAACACATAAAATCTATAAGAAGCTCTAATATATTTTTACAGAAACAATTATTTTTCTAAATAGAAGTAACATTAATATATAGCTCCATATTAATTACGCATGCTTTTAAATTTTATAAACTACCCTCTCAATGCATAATATTTTGGTAATAAAATTTTAAGATGTGTTTGTTTGACTCCTTTAAACCAAAATTTTGATTATAAATCATAAAATATTTCACACTTTTAAGATTTATTTGCAAGAAAAGAATTGAACGAAAGGCTTTAATTCCCATCTCTAACATATCTCAAAGAATTTTAATGTTTCATTCTTATCTAATACATCAAATAACACTAATTTTCATAATTAAGTGCGCAGAATTAACGATTATTCACTCCGTCGACAAGCGTTAAGGGGTCTTTATAACAATCAACCCATGAAATAAGGAACAAGAAATTCTAGGGATTAAAAACTTTTTGTCTCTTTTGGAAATAATCAGTTACATTTTGAAGCATCGGAATGTATTTTGTTTGAGCTCCCCAAATATTTAGCACTTTCGGAAATCCTTATCTCAAGGCACATAAATTGCTAATGTATTCTAGATTTCGTTGCACTGGGAAGTAAAATTTTAAAATGAAATCATGAACATTTTAATGGCTGTGCGATTAAATGTTATTTCATTTTCATCAAATTTATTATGGTATTCCAAAAATTGTTTTCATTGCAAGGAAGGCAAAATTTCAGCCATTAAATCTAAAATAATATAATGTTTATAGGTTTTAATGTTATCTTTCTTTTTATCAAACTTACTGTAGTAGACAAAAAAATCTATTTATCTATCTATCTATCTATCTATCTATCTATAAATATATATATATATATAGAGAGAGAGAGAGAGAGAGATACGTTTGTGTGTATTTTGAATGTATGTCTGTATGTATGACATAACTAAAAAATATCAAATAGAATATGGACAAAATTATTAGAAACATATCTGGCCTGTAGACTTGTATAACAGTATTAGCTGTACATAAATATTAATATGCTTCAGAGATAGCCCCATAAAAATTCCAAAAAAAAAAATAGAATTTAAAGTTAATGAATTCCATATTCATTCTTCTGCTATAGTTTTTTAACATACAGATAAAATGATAATATATCACACATTATTTTGTATGTGTTTAATAACCGGAGGAAACATACATTTTGTAAGATATTGTTTTATCCAAGCTAAAATAAAACTATTTGTTAAATTGTAAAATAGTAATACTTTAAATATATTAAAAAAATAGGGTATTTTAATTATGCTGGCCAAAAAAAATACTGTAAAAATTTCTTTTCAAATAACGTTAAAAATACTGTAAAAAATAGAAAAAAGGCAAAAACTTTTAAGCGTTTTAAAAACATTTAAAATTCTAAAATCTATAAGAAGCTCTAGTAAAATATTTTCACAGAAACAATATGAAAATATTTTTTTTTTCTAAATGGAGGTCATATTAATTTATAGCCCCATGGAAAATAAAGCAACATTTTAAATAGTAAAAAATACCGTTTTCATGAATAATATTTTGATAATAAAATTTTAAGATGTATTTATTTGACTTCTTTAAACCAAAATTATGATTATTTATCATAAAATATTTAACACTTTTATGATTTATTTGCATGAAAAGTGTGAAAGAAATGCTTTAATTCCCATCTCAACCGTATCTCAAGTAATTTTATGTCAAACTTCTTATCTAGTACATCAAATAACACTAAATTTCTTAATTATCTGCCTAAAAATAACGATTATTCAACGATTATACCTCGACAAGCATTAAGGGGGCTTTATAACAATCAACCCCTGAAATAAGGATCAAGAAATTCTAGGGATTAAAAATATTTTGTCTCTCAAATTGAGATAAAATAGTAAACAGCACTACCATGGCCTCTTGCTACGAGTTTTAATTAATCTATTTTCGCTGAGGGACAATTTTGCTTCTTATCATGCCCATTCCACTCAATTAGTATGAGAATGGACGACACTATAAATATTTTATCGCACCATGGGCGCCTTTACAGTTGGTTTTCTTCTCTCAACGAGAGCTTCTTTGTGTTGCTGGAAACTTTATTAAATTGGAGTCGACGTTGGTATCGCGAGGCGTATAAATGTCCTGGAGGAATTTGCTTTAAAACACTGGATAAGTGATCTTTTGGAAATAATCAGTTATGTTTTGATGCATCGGAATGTATTCTGTTCGAGCTCCCCAAATATTTAGCTTTTCAGGAAATCCTTATCTCCAAGGTACGAGGCACATAAATTGTTAATATATTCTAGATTTCGTTGCACTGGGAAATGAAATTTTAAAATGAAATCAGGAACATTTTAATATTCGTGCACTTTAATGTTATTTTATCGTTAACAAATTTAAAATGGTACACCAAAAACAGCTTTCATTGCAAGGAAGACAAAATGTCATTAATACAAATGAAATAATGTAATGATTATATGATTTATTGTTATCTTTCATTTTTATTAAACTTACTGTGGTAGATAATATATATATATATATATATATATATATGTGTGTGTGTGTGTGTGTGTGTGTGTGTGTGTGTATTTGTGTGCATTTTTGAATGGGTGTCTGTATGTGGGGCAGAGCTAAAGAATATCAAAAGGAAAATGGAAAAAGTTATTAGACACATATCCGGCCTGTATTCTTTGTATAAAAGTGTATAAATATTAATATGCTTTATAGTTAGCCCCATAAAAATTCCAAAACAAAAAAAAACCATAGAATTTAAAGTCAATTAATTCTATATTCATTCTTCTGCTATAATTTTTAGCATGCAAATAAAAAATTATATTATATCACTCATTATTTTTAAATGCTTTAATAGCCAGAGAAAAAATTATTTTCTGTAAGATATTGGATTATATAAATTAAAAAAATATATATTTGTTAAGATAAAAGTAGTAATATTTTAAATATAATATAAAAATAGGGTATTTTAATTATGCTGGAAAAAAAAATACTGTAAAAATTTTTTTTTAAAAACCGTTAAAAATACTGTAATAAAATAAGAAAACGTTAAAGAGTTTGAAGCGTTTGCAAAACTTTTGAATCTCTTAAAATTTATAAGAAGTTCTAATATATTTTTGCAGAAACCATTTTTTTCTAAATGGAGATAATGTTAATTAATAGCCCCATATTAAATAATGAAAGATATTAAATTTTACAAACTATCGTTTTAATTCTTAATGTTTTGGTAATTAAACTTTAAGATGTGTTTTTTTTACTCCTTTAAACCAAAATTATGATTATTAACGATAAAATATTTCACACTTTTAAGATTTATTTGCATGAAAAGAATGAAAAGAAATGCTTTAATTCCCATCTCTACCATATATCAAGGAATTTTATGTTAAATTCTTATCTAATACATCAAATAACACTAATTTTCATACTTACTTGCCCAGAAATAAAGATTATACACTTCCTCACTAGCATTAAGGGGTCTTTATAACAATCAACCCCTGAAATAAGCATCAAGAAATTCTGGGGATTAAAAACATTTTGTCACTCAAATTGAGATAAAATTCTAACCAGCACTATCACGGCCGACTTGCAACGAGTTTTAATTAATCTATTTTCTCTGAGGGACAATTTTGCATCTTATCATGCCCATTCCACTCAATTAGTATGAGAATGGACGACACTATAAATATTTTATCGCACCATGGGCGCCTTTACAGTTGGTTTTCTTCTCTCAACAGCCGCTTCTTTGTGTTGTTGGAAAGTTCAATAAATTGGAGTTGACGTTGGTATCGCGAGGCGTATAAACGTCCTGGAGGAATTTGCTTTAAAACACTTGATAAGTGATCTTTTGGAAATAATCAGTTATGTTTTGATGCATCGGAATGTATTCTGTTCGAGCTCCCCAAATATTTAGCTTTTCAGGAAATCCTTATCTCCAAGGCACGAGGCACATAAATTGTTAATGTATTCTAGATTTCGTTGTACTGGGAGATAAAATTTTAAAATGAAATCAGGAACATTTTAATTCTTTGCGATTTAATGTTATTTTTTTTTTTATCAAATTTACCCTGGTAGGCCAAAAATAGTTTTCATAGCAAGGAAGACCAAATTTTATCATGACATCTGGAATCATTTATGTTTAATTACATAATTGTTATGTAATTTCACGTTATTTTTTTTTCTTTTAATCAAATCTACTGTGTATATAAAAATTATACATATGTGTGTATTTTTAAATGGATGTAGGAGATAAAAAATAATATTAAAAGGAAAATATAAAGAATTATTAGAAACTTACTTGGCCTGTATAACAGAATTAGCTATACTATGCATAAATATTGATATGCTGCATAGTTAGTTCCATAAATATTCCAAAACAAAAAAAACATATAGAAATTAATGTCAATTAATTCTATATTCCTTCTTCTGTTATAATTTTTAACATGCAAATAAAATGATAATATATCAGACATTATTTTGTAAGTGTTTAAGAACCAGAGAAGAAAATTTTATGTAAGATATTGGTTAATCTAAAATAAAAAAAAATAAAAAAATATTTTTTATATTGAAAATAGTAATACTTTAAATATATTAAAAGAATGGGATATTTTAATTATGCCGGAAAAAAAAAATACTGTACATTTTTTTTTTTAACAAAAGTTAAAAATACTGTAAAAAAAAATAAGAAAACGTTAAAAAGTTTGAAGCGTTTTAAAAACTTTTGAATTTCTTAAAATCTATAGGAAGCTGTCATATATTTTTTCCGTAAACATTTTTTTTCTAAATGGAAGTAATAGTTTTTTACAGCTCCATATTAATTATAGCAAGATTTTAAATTTTACAAACTACCGTTTTAATGCATACTATTTTAACACTTAAATTATCAGATGTGTTTGTTTGACTCACTTTAAAACAAAATTATGATTATTAATCATAAAATATTTCACACTTTTAAAATTTATTTGCAAGAAAAGAATGAAAAGAAATGTTTTAATTCCCATCTCTACCATATCTAAAAAGAATTTTATGTTTCATTCTTATCTAATACATCAAATAACACTAATTTTCATAATTACTTGCCCAGAAATAACGATTATTCACTCCCTCGACAAACATTAAGGGGTCTTTATAACAATCAACCCCTCAAATAAGGATCAAGACATTCTAGGGATTAAAAACATTTTGTCTCTCAAATTGAGATAAAATAGTAAACAGCACTATCATGGCCTCTTGCTACGAGTTTTAATTAATCTATTTTCTCTGAGGGACAATTTTGCTTCTTATCATGCCCATTCCACTCAATTAGTATGAGAATGGACGACACTATAAATATTTTATCGTACCATGGGCGCCTTTACAGTTGGTTTCTTCTCTCAACGAGAGCTTCTTTGTGTTGTTGGAAAGTTTAATAAATTGGAGTTGACGTTGGTATCGCGAGGCGTATAAATGTCCTGGAGGAATTTACTTTAAAGCACTTGATAAGTGATCTTTTGGAAATAATCAGTTATCTTTTAAAGCATCAGAATGGATTCTGTTCGAGTTCCCCAAATATTTAGCTTTTCAGGAAATCCTTATCTCCAAGGCACGAGGCACATAAATTGTTAATGTATTCTAGATTTCGTTGCACTGGGAAATAAAATTTTATAATGAAATAATGAACATTTTAATGGTCGTGCAATTTAATGTTTTTTTATTTTTTTCAAATTTACAATGTTAGACCAAAATTAGCTTTCATTGAAAAGAGGACAAAAATCTGAAATAATGTAAAGATTATGCGATTTAGTGTAATATTTTATTATTAAACTTATTGTGATACAGAAAAAAAATTTATAAATATATATCTATATATCTATATATATATATATATATATGTCTCTCTCTCTCTCTCTATATATATATATGTATATGTCTGTATGTATATGTATATGTATATGTATGTATATGTATCTATATGTATGTATGTATGGACGTCTGTGGAAAAAAAGAATATCAAAAGGAAATTAGGCAAAATTATTAGAAATATATCCCGCCTGTACGCCTGTAACAGTATTAGCTATATATAAATATTAATATGCTTCATAATATCAAAACAAAAACACCCCAGAATTTAAAATTAATTATTTCTGGATACTACGCGTACGCAAGCTGCAAAGACGAAACAGAAAAAGGTTTTACATACACAAATATTAAAATATGAAGGACAAATCTTCAGATTCAGAGCAAAATACATGCATATATATATATATATATATATATATGTGTGTGTGTGTGTGTGTGCGTGTAGAAAACTGAATTAGCCTTCCATTTGCAGATCTATAAAACATTTTTTTAATGTGGTCAGAAATAAAATATTTACGATAACTGTTAAAGCACTAAAAAAAATATTATTAAAGTAATTATTATTAATGTATCCTCGATTTTAAAAACAATTACTGAAATATGCATTAATTGGGAATTTAACCCTGTTTGATTCCCCACTGGGTTGGAAAAGTAAGAAATAAAAGACGAGTTAGCCGATGAAAAAGAAAATGTGATCTATTTATGCAGCGTAGACAATATAAGACCTTTGGAAAAGATTGTCTTCTGTTCATCAAAGCACATTTTACTGAAGCAATCAGTATATCATTAGATGATTAAATACAGATATGAAGATAGACAAAAATCTTTGTTGTCAGATAAACATAAACGGCTAGAGAAACCAGTGCGCACTCTTAATATATATATATATATATATATATCCGGAAAACTGTCAAACGCGAGGAATACATTCTTTAACATACATTACAGATACTGCTATTTCTGCTCGTTAGATGTTAGATGAGTGGGTGGATTCAAGTCAAGACAAATCTCGCGTTGTGTTCCGATAAGATGAAGAAGCCAAATGCTCCTTTCTATATAGAATGTAAATATTAGAACAAATAAATGCAATTAAGCAATATATATATATATTATATATACAGATATATATATATATAGAGAGAGAGAGAGAGAGAAAAAGAGATATCATAATCTCATTTACGAATTACTTTTGGTACTTCAAAAATAATCATTTTTATACCTCATGTTTTTTAATATTAGTGTTTCTTCATTTTTAAAATGTGCTCTAATTCATAAATTATTATAGTATACCACCTCAGTTCAATTGCTATTTCATTCCATTATAATTTTTTTATATTTTATTTTAAATTAGAAACTAATTTTTAAAGCTTTTAAATTACAAAACGAAATCTTATTTTGTACATAAAAGCACTTCAGAAAATTTTAATTTTAATTCCTTCTTTTGATTCAAACTATAAAAAAAAATAAATTTATTCATTTAAATAGAAACTAATTAACTCCTACAATAGACATTATAGAATTCACGCTAAAATTTAACGAGTCTATGAATGAATGTCTCATTAAGAAACTCATTGTTAAATATAATATATTTTTTTTTTTTACTTTTCAGTTAATTTTAGCTAACTGTAATCGTTTTCCATTGTGTCATATAAAGGGTTTCGTATAAATAAACTTTGTAAAATGAGAAACACTGAAAGGAATTCTATTTTAATAAATGTTTTTAAAATTTTCTTAATCAAGAAAAATATACGTACACATCTACATATTTTTACACCTACGCCTTTTCTAATATAGTATAATCAAAATTACATCAAAGACATCCTTACAATTTTTTAACATTAACAATTCCACCTAACAATTCAATATTTCCTTAAAGATCAGATGAGGTTTTATTTCTGTAATAGAATATTAGAACAAATAATTGCAAAAAGCAAATACACTGGCTTAAGAAAATTTTTTGAATCACAATAGATTATAAATATATATATTTTACTGTACCCAAAAAATAAGATACATTTTTATTTTTTTTCAAAAATTCTTTATTTATTCTTCCAAATTTATTTCATCGCCTTCAAAGTATTCCAATCAGGACACAATGCACTTATGCCAACATTTTTTTCAATCCTCAATACATGCTAAAAAGTCATTAGCCGGGATGACCTTCAAAGCTTGTGGCGATTCACATTGAATCTCTTCAATCGACTCAAATTGTTTGAGTTTAGGGAATAGCCAGAAGTCGCACGATGTAAATACATTGGCTGTGGAATGATATGGGTTTCATTTTTGGCGAAAAAGTCACGAAGAATCAATGCAGTGTGAGCTGGCGCATTCAGTGTTCTCGGTACCAATCAAGATTTGAAGCCTTTGTGGCCCAAAATGAAATTGACCGATCCTTTTGAAATTCCAACATCAATCAGCAAGGTCTCTAATTGTAAATCGACGGTTTGCAAGCACCAATTTTTTGGATGTGAGCTTCGTCGGTTGAGGTTGATGGTCGTCCAGAGGGCTCTTCGTCTTCAACGCGTTATTTGCTTTCTTTGAACTGTTTATACCGCGTCTAAACATTTCTTTCCGATATAGGAATGCTCAACGAATGCCTTCTGCAGTATTCTATACGTTTCCGCAAACAAAATTGAATGCAAGTTCTTTTCTCAATTAATTCAGACATTTGAAAAATCGCCAGAATCAGTTTTAGCTTCTCACAAAGCCTAGCGTAACGAATATTTTGACGTCAAATTTCACACAGTGCCAGCAATCTAATAAAGAAAAAAAAAAAAATTCCAAAAGCTCCAGGAATTTTAAATTGAATCGGTCTTAATTTTTGTACACAATAGTATATATATACAATACATATATATATATATATATATATATTGTAGTATTTTCTACCAAGAAATATTGTATACTTATATAAGTATACAATATTTCTTGGTAGAAAATGTCAACAACACGACAAAATGTTTTTATTCAAAACGCCCAACTCAAGGTTAGAAAGTTCATTATTTATATTTCTTTTTTCTTTGAAATCAAATAGTGATCATTTTTAGTTTTATAGAAAGAGAAAATACATTATTAAAACACACCATCGAAGTCTTTATAGTTTAGTTGCACTAAAAAAAATGTAAATATTTATATCAAATATTTGTTCTGCAATATATTCAGTTCGTGTAAATTTATAAAGTGATCCGAAAAGGTTTTTATTTCAATAAATATCACTTTATAACTTTCACGAGAATTTTTTTTCAACTCATTGCTTGTGAAAAGAATAAATCTTTATTATATTTGTGTTATCTTTTCTGTAGAAATTCTCAAAGGACCTTAAGTTTGCTAGGGGGCAAAATATCAAAAATTATTTTTAGAAGCTATTAAAAATAAATGGGAAACAGAGTTCAAACTTTTTTATTAATGGATAATTCATCCTGTTTTTCTGTACCATTTGAAAAATTAAAGTTAGAATGAACTTTTTTTTAAAATTGCGATTAATACATATTTTTTCCATTAATATTTTTTATTTTTCCAGAATAGGAGAAAATATATTTCTTTAAGTTATCCTAATTTATTGGACTATCTCATAAAGTCGCTTTTTAATTGCAAATTGCTAGGGAAATTATATTCGTTTGCACATTTATAATAAATAGCAATTAAAAGTAGTAGTTTAATAAAAAGTAATTAAATAAGTAATAATTTAAATAATACAAAGTAATAAATGTTTATTATTTTTTTTTTCTATTTTTCTTTTTCAAATTTAATTCCTTTCAAAATTAAGATGCATAAGAATTTTAAGTATTATATTACTTTTCAATTAAAATAATTTTAGAATGTAAACTCTATCTCTCTCACTCAAATAGCATAGTCATTTTGCTCTGGTAAATTGTATATTTTAAATTGACGTGCAACTCAGAGACTTAGAAATAAGATAAAATATTACTGTATTACTTGTATTGATAAAATTTGACTGAAACATCCATTTGGTGTATATTACAGACTTTTAAATACTTTAAATATACCATTTAAAATTTTTTTTGAAATTTTAATAGTCAAAGTCATAAAAATTAAATGGTGTGTTTGCATGTGGGCGTGCGTGCTTGTGAGAGGTGGTAGGGTGTATGTGCCTAATATTTTTGTCAACTAATACTATAAAATGTGGGCTTGAGTCAGACTTAAACTAAGAATGCTAGATTGGAAAATAGGCTATTGTGCTAGGAACCCAGTATTCTTTAAGTCTCGTTGCAAGTAACTCTATATTAGTCTTGGAAGCTGTAGATCTCTAAGAAATATATGCAATTCTTCTAAAAAAAGAACTAGCGGTGTAGGTATAGTATCATAGTTAGATTCAGCTCTAGATTTAAAAGATTGTAGAGCATCACATGAAATAAATTCTTGATCTTCCTCTGGGTAAATGAAAAAATATTTTTGAAAATTCCGGAATGGGAGCCCTGCATAATTGTGAAATGCCATATAACGTATTCGGGTAACACTTTCGAATATCACTTTAATTTCTAGAGACAAAGCAGTTAACAGCACTATCATCCAGACTGCTGTCATCTCTCTCAATATATATAGCGACAAAGAATTTACTCGATAGCAGTTATAAAGTTTTAAAAAAATTAATATCTTGGGAATAACGTTTCTAAATCTGACTTTTTCAAATATTGTGTAAATATAATATAGTATATTAATATATACATATTACATATATATTCAATATATGAGACATATCTTATTACATTTATTTTTTAAACGTTGCTATATAATGTATAAATTATTAAAATTTGTAAAATATGTTATATAAATTTACATATTCCTATATTTCATTTTTTATATATATTTATAGAAAATTGAGGGAAGTGTCTACTTCCGTAACTCCTAAACCATAGACGTCACATTTTAATACCAATTTTGCATTCAGTGATACAATAAATTATTTTTATTGAATATATAAATATAATATTTTATTATTGTATTTTAAATTTGTGTGCAATGCAGTGTAATTGAAAAATGTTTAAACTCTTCACATTAATTTTTATATTTTTATGCCACTGTACTAAAAATAGATAAATGTTTCAAGAAGAGCATATAATTTTTTTGTATTTCCTGTGTAAGGGATAACTGAATTACTATATAAGGTGTATTTGAAATGTATAGTAATATAAACTATTTAGATTTAATAACTTGATATTTAAAGTTGGATTAAATAGGATATGTAATGTGCAAACAATATACAAAGTTTGTGCCATGTTAACTACTAAATACTTTATATAGATAAGAGGTAGTTAAACTTCATATACATTTTTTGAATAAATAATGAATGATTATCAATATCCAATAGATATGTATTAAAAAGTTCTACAACAACATAATTATTTATTCAATTTTCCTATAGTTACACATTTCTTTTCACTCAGCAAATTTTAGCAATTGTTTCAAGCACAGAGTCTTAATTTTGAAAAATTATATTACAATTTTAGTACTTTGTTTTAGAATATTTTGATTTAACACTTAGTTTTAATACAATTAAAAATTTTTTAACCAGAACAAGGGCCAGAACCATTTGGTGGATAGCATGTTGGATTTCGAACTAAACGGAATTCTGTTCGAAACACAATAAAGGTTAAACCAATGGTTTATGTATCTTTGTTGAAATACGCATAGTAACAACGTAGGCCTAAAAGTCCTTTTGTTAGACATGGAAAAGGAAGATCCTGCGAGTTTTTAAAGTCAAGTCAGATTTATCCAAAATTTCCTTATTTCAAATATGTCTGGGGTCATCTTTGGATGGCTCGAGTGTCCTTTGAAGTGTGATAAAAAACTTCAAAAGCTTACAGTCTTTTTTTTTTCTTGGATGTATTGCGTTTTCAATCAAAACTAAAAAAAATTGGGTCGGTGTACGATGGTGCGTGGTGCTCAAACCTTAAGCGTTCAAGAATAGACGAGGTTTCAGGAGCTACCATTGTGAATTTCAATACGAATAGTAATTGACACAAATAAGTACTCGACAGAATGCTAATTAGGTGGAAGCATAATTAACACTACATATGTTACATATTTGTGAGTGTAGGGAAAAAGACTTCGAAAACAACAACGAAAGGACAGCACATCAAAAATTTTAGATACAACTACAAAATCTCTTCACTAAAATCCATTCGGTAAATCCACAAAGAAAGGAAGATACTGAAATGGCCAGCATAAAATGTTTCCACATATTCCAATGTTTAAACAGCAACTTTGATAAGTTTCCGCCACGACAACTGTACAGTTGCACCAAGTCACAGAAGCATAACATATTGGATAAAAGAACTACAAATCAGGTGTTCCATGAAATTACATTTGGTATCACGAGAACTGGAGGAACCTTGTGAATAGAATGTTAATTTTGAAACCAAATGTAGCTTCGCTCGAAACCCAACTTGTGAAGTCGAACCGTATGTTCCAGTATATTAATCAGAGATAGGCCAGTAAACCCACAAGTCTGAGAGATCTATCATTGGGCTCGAAAAGACACCAGGAAGGATGGATGATTCTTTTAGTAATACATGCCATACTTTTAGTAAGATGCCATTCTTTTAGTAAACATTCATAGTTATAATGATACAATATATGTTTAGACGAAGGCTCTCCAGGCAGCCTCATAGGTAATGCTGAATCTTCTATGGAACTGTCATCGTGATGGGAACGAACTTCAGATAAAAAAATCAAGAAAACAACAACAACATCAAAACAACTGTCCATCAAACATTTCAAAAATAACAACATTTTATATAGAAACACAAAGCCGAAGAAGTCCAGGTCTTTTCACAAAAATCCATCTGACAAACCCGCAGAGAGATGAAGAAATTTCACGAACACACGACTTTCTGAAAGGACAAGAATAAAGAGTATCCCATTCCAGGCCTTTCCCTTTCAGAATCTGCTAACAGTTTCGGCGCGTCACAGAAGCACAACATATTGGACTGATGAATTGCAAATGAGGCGTTCTGTGAAAACCCTCTGACAGGAGCCACAAAGAGAAGTGAGATTCTGTCACCAACATATGAGAGAAATGTCAATCCTCAAAAACTTTCACTCCCTGAACTCTTCATAAGATATAGCTTTATGGCAAATATTAAACTTGAAAACGGGCACACGGAAAACAAAACACCCCTACTGCATTCTTCCAAACTGTTATTTCCTGTCACAGTTTCTTCGAAAAAAATAATTGTTAAGATTACAACACATATACATATATTTTCAAAAAATGAATTAGGGCATAAAATATATTATATATATATATATATATATATATATATATATATATATATATATATATATACACAGGGGGATTATAATTAAAGTCTCACTTTCAAAATGCTGTAAAAAAAAAAAGAATCACTAGTCAGTTTTAACTAAAGACACATGAAGAAAGGGGAGACGGTATGCCATCGAAAACAATGCCAAGGTGTATTGGCATATGGCGCTGTAAGCGGCATAAAAAAGTGAATCGGACGCCAGTGATATATTGAATCAAAATTACAACTAATTTGGCATGGGTTGCACTTTAAACCAACTGTAGTGTTCAATGTGCTTGATTGTTTCTGTTTTTTGACAGAAATAATGATTTCCAAGTCATTGAGTAGTTGTGACGCTATTAGTGAAAAACGCACCTACCACGTTAAGGTCACACCAAATTGGATGGGAAAAATCGATGGAACTTTTCTTTTGATGCTACACCGTTTCCATCTTCATAAAGCATCTTCAATTCAAATTTGAACTCACTGTGACGAGTGTTTCTTTTTTTTAGAGCATTTTGAAAGGATTTTAATTATAATCACAATGTATATTTTTTGTTCTGTATTTTTATGAATAATTAGTTACTTATGTTGTTTTATTATAATTTTTTTATGTATTTTCTACGCTGGTTTTTATAGGTATTATGTATACGAAATATATTTTTGTGTATTGTTTATGTATTAAAGTGAATAAACACTACATGTGATAACTATATGTGAAGAGTGGTTCTTTTTTTTACAGCATTTTGAAAATGGGACTTTAATTAACAATTAATTAATACAACTTCCCTTGTATAAATGAGATGGGTTTTTTTTTAAAGTTTTTATAAGTGTTTAAGTTCTGAATATATATATACAATATATACATACTTCCATAACATAGCTCAACAGAACACATCATTCGAACATTTTATTGAAGGTGCCACTTCTCTATTGACCAATCCTCTCTCTTCCCACAACAGATTCCCCCGTCTGCAAGCCCGACCAGGAGACGACGTTCATCGCCGTGATGAACCGGCCCGTGCAAATACAGTGCGAAGTGGAGGCGGACATGGACGATGTGAACTTCCGGTGGGAGTTCAACGGCACTTCTTCTGGTGGGGATGTGCAGCCACTGTCTGCGCCGGGATCCACCACTAAGAGCACTGTCAATTACACCCCCAGGACGGAGAACGACTTCGGGGTGGTCTACTGCTGGGGCACTAACAACGTGGGGACGCAGAGTAATCCCTGCGCTTTCTTCGTCATTCCGGCAGGTACTAAACAAGCTATTTATATCTTTAATTTGTGTGCGTGTTTGCTGTATAAGTGTTCTTTTCAGTTATGTGGATATGCTTAGATATTTGCTGTAACATTTCAACATTTTTTGTTAAAATAGTATGGTTCATGCAAATTAACTATACTATCTTAATTGCTGCTAATTGTACGATTTTATGAAAACGATTAATTAAGAAGTAATACATAAAAAAAAATATTTCATTACACTAATTAAGAAACATGTTATTCCTAAGAATTTTAAAGCAATACTTCCAAAATGTTTCACATATTTAATTTTTAATTCAAAACAGTCAAATCGATAAGTTGCATTCTAGCTTAAGAAACTATGATGATTGAGCACAGTAATGATACATTAATACTTTTTAATATACCCGTATGTCCTACAGCCTTAAAATTAACTATTAAACTTAAAAATTATTATTAACTTAAAAACTATTTTATTATATCCCATACTACAATAAAATCTTTTAGTTTTAAAAGAATTAAAAATATTTAATTAACGAATAATTCAGGAAAGGCGAATATCCAAGGTTAAGAAAAAAAATAAATTTTAATGCACTAAAGTTAGTCACATATTGCTTTCAAAAATTTAAAAATAAGATTTCGAAGATACTTCACATATTTAATTTTTATTAAATTGACAGTTCAGTCCAAGATTGTCAACGCTATAAATTAAAGTATCGTTTGAGAAACTACGATAATAGAGTAGAACGGGAATACATCAAATTTCATTGTTTGTTTTACAAAAAATAAATAAATAAATCTCACTCAAAAATAAGATATTCAAAATTATCGCAAATTTTTTATTTCATTGAAGCAAGTCAAGCAATCCATGTAAGTCTCAATAAACTACATTATAGTTTGAGCAACTACACTCATGTCCATAAATTAAGGATAATGAAGTTCAGGCAAAGAAAGAGACAGAAGCAAAACAAATTTGACTTATTTGTAAAGTCTATTTATTAAACAAAAGTTAAAGAGCAAAAAAGATGATATGAAAAGATGATGAAGCTGAAGAGAGCTGACGAGACAGGTCTGAGGATGTGCTCTGTCTGTTTCTTTTGGCAGTAACTGCTAAAAACCGGTCCTCATTCGGCGTTGTAACTCGGGGGCGACCTGTGCTGTAACATTTACTCAGATTACCATCATCTTGGAATCGTTGCCAAAGCCTGGAGATGACACTCTGGGCGATTCCAAGTTCCTCGGTTACTTCCAGCTGGGTACGTCCACATTCCAGTTGTCCGATAATTCTACCCCGTAAAAAATCATCCAAATGCTTCCTTTGTGCCATAACTATGCAGTTATTGCACTGAAAGGCTTTTAAAGCGCTTGTGAACAATTTTACTTCTTTGCCACCATTCCTTATATACCCCTCTCTTACACTCTCGTCATTGTGACGTACTATCCGCGCCATCTGGTGGTTGGCTGTAATTTGCATATTCTTCTTCAAGATGTGTGTGATAATTCTACAGGTGAAATTTTTATTTTAGAGTTCAATTTCTGTGTGATCCTGAATTATCCTTAATTTATGGACATGAGTGTTGTTAGTTGCTTACTCTGTTTAATAAGTTTACTCGAGTAACTACTTAAATAACTAATATACTCCGTTTATAAGTTAAGTATTCTGATAAATAGGCATAAACCAAGGGGGAGTAGTAAAAAAGAACCACTTATAGACAATGCACGGTTTTTGAAACGAAACAGTATGGCAGCACAATCGGTGCAAGGAAATTCAGTTTTTAATGAAAGCAAAAGCAGCAGTAATTGCATATAACATGGCATTACATAGGAAAATGACCACCTATCATTTTCAGGAATGCATATATGTGCCATTCAGTGACTGACTGTACACAATTAAAACAACTTTGTGTCCACAAACATTAAACTATGCATTCGAATAACTTATAGTCTTATTTTGTAGTGCTTGCTGTTCTATTCAGATCTCCAAATAGGACAAAATGTAAAGGAGTCACATTGAGAGGTAGTGTCGTTAATATAACCGGACCATGCCATCCATCCTGCTGATAACATTAGCGTCAGGATGAAAGTGTGATGGATAGCTTGAGGTATATTTCATAGCAGGTTGTAATGCATTGTCACTGTACTCACCTATTCTGGATGAAGTACACATCGCAGTGTTCAAGAACGAGATAAATTATTCCTTTGCAAAGATTCCCGATAATTTCAACCAATGGCTGTCCAAATATATAACAGACGTACACCTATCGTCCATCTCTATTTATCTATTTCTACGAGAATAAGGACATACAATTATTATGTTTAGATTTACTTCTTTAGATCTTTATGTTTCTCATCCATTCTTCAGTGTCACCTGAGACTCCAATAAAGCTTATAGTACTTCAACGTTATTACCAGCGAGGTTTCTAATTTTGTATAGTTTTTGTAATATTATCTGAATACCCTGTAGAATGGTGATCGATTCTTATTCTGTAGGGCTTGCTGTTCTATACATTAATTCCTTCAGATGTCTACACAGGACAAAATGTAAAGGAGACAGATCGAGAGGTAGTGCCGTTAATATAACCGGACTATGGCATCCATCCTTTTCATGACATTAGCGTCAGGATGAAAACGTGATAGATAGCGTGAGGTATATTTCCTAGCAGGTCGCAATGCATTGTCACTGCACTCACCTATCCAAGATGAAGTGCACATCACAGTGTTCAAGAACGAGTTATGAATTATTCCTTTACAAAGATTACCGATAATTTCAATCAATACGAATTCCAATGTTGGCTGTAACAGACGTACACCTATCGTCCATCTCTATTTAAACTGTTTCCACAAGCATAAGGATACAATTCTTACTGTTAGATTTGCTTTCTTAAGTCTTTATGTTTCTCATTTATTCTTCAGTGTCACCTGAGTTTAATAAAGCTTATAGTATTTTGGCATTATTACAACCAGTGGCAAACATTTTGTACAGATTTTGTAGTATTACCTGAATGCCTTCTAGAATGGTGATCGATTAAAAGTGGTCATGGTATTCCCTTGTGGTTACATGTGTTATATAAATTAACAAGCATATTACAAGAACTGGATTTAAGAGATCTTCTTTATATTATTAATGTGGTCTTTTTCCTTTTCAACTTTCGGGTTAGCTTTACCATTTTTTTTTTTTTTTTTTTTTTTGGTTATCCTTCATTTTTGAACCCCTTATTAGTTAAATGTTAAAATTTGAACAATTGAGGAATGTAAAGGAATATATTGTGTTCATATGTAATAACTTTTAATCAATTATTATTTTATAATTAGAAAAAATATATAGGAAAATATTTTTTAAATTATTTTTTCTATTAACTGTAAATAATTAATAAATAATTCTACAACACTAAAGGTACTCACATAGAATTGTTGTCACTAAAGTTAAATTATTCGGTATCTTATGTTTCAAGTGTTATCAGCATTAAGTATATGCGTTATTAAATATATATTTTAACAAAAATATGCATTGCAATTCAGCATATGTAAAGCCATGACATGTAGTTGTTAATTGCGGGAGTTTTTATGAAATACAATAAATCATTATATACTCGTTAATTTTCGTTAAAATGAGGCAATTACCAAAAATTAGAAAAAAATCTAATAAAAATTAATAAATAATTATTTACAATAAATAAAAAATAATCAATGTTTTAAATATTTTTCCTATAATTTTTTCTAAACATAAAAAGAAATAAAATTATAAAATTAATATGAATACTATTTAATCATTGACCGTCATCAATTATTCAAATGTTAACATTTACCTAATAAGGAAGGAAGACGGTAAAGGTAACCCAAAAGTTGAAAAAAAAAACCCACATTAATTGAAGTTTAAATAAGTGTTTGATTCAAGATTTACCTAAAAAAGTAAGCTAATCCAGAATTATATATAATATATAGCTTCATAAATTTCATCTCAACTACAATTGTAATAATGATAAATCTGTCTCAAGATTTTTCTAATATCTTAGAATTTTACATGTAAGTAATTTATGAATGCCCTTCTACACTTTTCATATCAAATTATTAAAATTAGTTGCATAAAAATTATTTTTAAATGATTTAAACAAAAAATAATTTGATAAACAAAAGATAATTTGAAATTATTTTTTGTTTAAAACATTTAAAAATAATTTAAGTTTGACTTCAAATAAATAATTTTACAATAGCAATTTAAATGATTTCATTCATTTAAAAAGTGTACATTATTAATACATATTATTATATTTATTATAGTTTTATTATAATTGCTTAGTTCCTTTTTAAATAAAATTTCAGTAGAGTGACGGGGCGATCTTTTTAAAATCTTTAACCAAAAATTGAATTCATTCAAGAAAATATACATATTTTCATCACATTTTGTAATTTTTCTTTTTATTAGATTTGAATTTTTTTAACAATGGCATTATTTTGTTTAAAAATGTAGCTAATTTCTGAAAGGAAATCATTATGTGTTTAGCTGAAGCCTTCAAGGTTAAAAATAAATTTTCACTAAAAATAAAGAGTGTACTAACAGAATAAATATTTGGTTTTAGTAAAATTTAGTAAACTTTTTGGGAATATTACACATTTTTCATGAAATAAAATAAACAGTTTTGACTTTTTAAAAACATGAAGGTCGAAAATATTTATCATAAAAACTCTAACAATGTATACGCATCGTTAATTTTATAGAAATTAGAAAAAAATATCTTTTTGATTTTACCATTATTATCATCATTTTATTATTCATTAGCATTATTATAGTTCTGGATTTTTATCTATTCACATCATTTGTTTGTATTATACATGATAAACTTCATATTGAATTGTCAGTTATTAAAATGAAAGCACTTAGAAATCTTTTTTATAACTCAACAAAAATGTTAATAATGTATATTATAAAATGTTTGGATAGAACTTTTGAAATTATGATTTATAATTTTTCTGAAAAAGACAGTAAATTATTTTAAATGATCCCTTCAAGGCAAGAACAAGTTTATTGAAGTAGAAAATGAATTATGTAGACTACAATGGAAAATTAACTTTTCTTGAATCATGTGAACAATATAATGGCTGTGATAAAATTAAAATGATATTTGTAATGAATAAAATGTAATGTTGTGATTCTCTTTTAACTATCTTAAGTCAACAATAGAGACTCATCTGATTCATAAAATATGATTAATTCCATTTAAATCAATTTAACAAATAATTTTAATGTTTTCCAAAATTGTTCAATATATTTCACATTATATTTCACAATATATTTCACAATATATGTAGTCAAAATATTCTGAGAATTTATAAGTTGAGAATTCGTGGTTTAATTTAGTTTAATACATGTTTATAGTTTAGTTTTATAAGCATGATTTTTTTACCTTGTCAAATAAGAACTATTTCGACTAAAGTATTCGAATATTATATTTTTAAAATCATTTTTTTTTAAAAAAAAACTGCATATATCAATTGGTATTACGTGGCTTAAATAAATAACAAAATATGTTTTCGTGAAATTTGGTTCCTAAAATATATGATTACAATTTTAAAATTAATTAACGAAATTAGTGTACATTTGGGCAATCAGATTGTAAGTGGGTGTGATTGGAAGGATATGAATCACAGCACAATGACTTGAAGCACAGGTTGGAGAACTCACAGCTTTATTACGCACAAATACCACACACATACACTAGAGACATGCAACATTTAACGCACATAAAAGACAGATAATTACAGATTTGGAAAGGATTCCACTTCTAAGATGAAAACCCGAAACTCGGCTAAATTGCAGGATGCACGAAATATACTTCCTCTACTGGTGAGAGTTTGTAGATCAACTAATACGCCAGGATGCGCTAAATTTATTTCAAAGGCGATAGGTATTTTTTAATATCTAAATTTAATTAAAATTGCATATTTATATATTATTTTAAAATACAGGAATACAATGGGAAACCAATGGATGCCTTATATACAAGAAATACAATGATTTTAAAATACAGAATACAATAAAAATTTATATAGATACAATAAGTGTAATAAAAAGTTATTACAAAGCAAAGTAAAAATATTTAAAATAAATAAACCAAATACTAATTTGAGGGATGATTAAAAAGGCATTTTTTTCCAAATATTGTGCAATTTCAGGATATAAAAATAAAGAATATTTCAAAAGATTTTGTTAACACAAGTATTTACTTACTCCCAATTCTTTCCCCAAACCTCAGTCTTCCAAAATCCCCAAATACGTTTATCATCAACGAATATCCCTATCTCATGATTCATGAAACTCCACAAATATAGTTATATTTAACTATTTTTTCCCTAATTTCCTGTAACTTATCCATCCACTTTATTATTGCAGTTAACTTTTATTAACTAATTGTCTGGGGCGTATAAAATCTGCTGCATATCATAAATAGATTCTAGTTTGTCTGTTTATCTTACTACTTGTGTTCTACAAGCTCTCTTTGTACTGATATTTGATGAGAAGTTAAGCTTTTATTCTGCTTCAATTAATCCATTGTCCAATCGCAGACTGTTTACTTGAATTTACCTTTTATTTTCAACAAGCAGGGTAAATATATATATTGGACATCTTTGACAAAATCATCAAGGATGTATAAAGAACATAAATGTCTTTCATTTGCTTTGGTTGTTTAGATGACATACAATTTCATAAAACGTTATGATTATTTTCTAATTCATTGTATTTGATGTCAAATATTCTCGAAATAAAAAAGGATATCATTATTATTGTTTGATTCCATCAATTACAGTGTTTGTGCACTCAAGTTAGAAATAAGATTTTATCCATAACTGGATATTTCAACTATACTGTTGATGTTGTGATTTTCAGATTTTATTTATCTTCTTAGATAATTTAAATAAATTCAAGTTGATTTTTTCTAATGCATGGAGTTTGACCTGATCGATATATCGGTCTCTAGAAAGACAGATGTATAACAAATTCAGCTTTTCCCAGGTTGGGCAATTGACGTGTGCTAACTAGAGATTCATGGGAGGGAAGGAACCAAGTACCTCCAATTTGGAAATTATTTTATTTGTTGTTATTGTAAATATGCCTAAGATTAGGAAATACGAAGAAACAAATTCGGAAGGAAAGAAAAAGCAGAAAGAATAGATGTATAACAGATTCAGGTTTACCCAAGTTGGGCAATTGACGGGATAACTACAGATTCATAATGGAGAAGCAACCAAGTACCTTTAATTTGGAAATAATTTTATTTATTAATTGTGAATATGCTGAAGATTGAGAAACACGCAGAAGCAAACTTCTAGGAATGATCCAATCCATATGTAAATAGTGACACCAAAAGCTGTCACTATTTACATATATTAAGTTTAAGTTTAAACCGGATTAAGTATTTCCCTTTATTTTTCAACATGATTGCTTCGTATAAAAGGGAACTAATTGAGATATATAATTAAATAAATAACTTATTTTTCTATGTAGACAGAAATAAATATAATATATCATCATATCATATGTATCATGTATCATATATCATCACATGTCAATCACACATATCAAATATATCATTATTTTATTAAAAAATATTCACATCATACATTCTATACATTTCCGCAAACAAAATTGAATGAAAGTTCTTTGCTCAATTAATTCAGGCATTTCAAAAATCGCCGAAATCAGTTTTAGCGTTTCACCAAGCCAAACATTAATGAATATTTTGACGTCACATTTCACACAGATGTCAAGGACAGTGCCAACAACCTAAAAAAGAAAACAAAATTAAAATTCCATAAGCCGCGGAAATTTTAAATTAAAAATTGGTCTTACTTTCTGGACACAGTAATATGTCTTTTCATTAAAAATCTTGCATGAGTATTATGGCTGTATGCTGTCATTATATAAATAAAATTATGAACTATAATAAGATATTTTTACCTTTAAAGATTTCTTAATTAAAATACCAATATACAAATTCTGAAGTACTGACTTTCCAAATTATTAAGGAAAACATCTCATTAGGTGCATGGGAAATATTTAGTTTGCAATTCGTTATAGGCTACAGCATAAGATTCACACCGATAGAAATGCAGACAGCAGTAAGAAATAAATCACATTATATCCGAAATTATATCTATTTATACTAAATAAACTTACTTATCTTTCCTTGTTCAAAATTCAGAATATTCAGATTTGGCCAGAAAACTCAAACAAAATTAAATTATCTTTGTGAATGATTTGATTGAAACGAAACGAGAAGCATTAAAATTATGAGCGTGCTCACAACAGTATCAAACAAAGAATAATTTAATACTTGAGATATTGGAGGCAAGGATAAGGAAATTCATTGACATCGTAATATCATTTTTAGAAATGCTGAATAAATATATTTAAACATAATATTTTCTACGTGCTGAAAGTGTGTGTATTTCTTTTGCACTTTATAAATATTTCCTCAGTTTACAAGAATCATGAATATGTATCTTTATGTTTAACATAAATTATAAATTATAATTCTATAACTTTTAATTTCTTTAGCACTTTATCATTGCATACTTTTTATCTTTGGACAGGTATGAGCATACTATATTAATTATTTTCATTATTGTATTTTATTGATTTCATAAGTAATAAATAAACAGTCTATGCATAGTCATATTTTAGAGTTTAACAGTAAAATGAATGAATTATCAAACAATTAGTATTATTTATTTTACAATTCATGTGTATATATATATTTATATATTAACGGAAAATGAAATGCCTACACCAAGAAGATATCAGTTTAGATTAAAGAAATTTGGATAAAGCCTTTGTTATTGAGGTTGATGGTCGTGAATATAGGTTGTTGTTGTTGTTGTTTCTTATCCCACTTGGCTGGCCAAGCCCACGAGCCCATACGTACTCATGATTGAAGGGGAAGGAAGCAGCTTCTGTTGTGATGGAGCACCCGTAGGTAGAAGTCTGACTTTGGCTCCGTGACGCTCTTACAGTCATAGGAGACCGGGACCTACAGCTTAAAGTGGATTCCGAACCACTACAAACATCCATGGCACCCTATAGGTATTGCATTAAAGTTTTAAGGTGATAGGTAGTTTACGGTATGAACCAAAAGTGCCATTTCAGATGTAAATAATACTGCATTAATAACTAATTAATTTTAAATGTAAGCATGCAAATACACATGCATTGTGTTGTTCCATATATCAATTTGACGGATGGAGTTGACTCTTGCAATTGTCAAATCAACAATGGTCCATGTTGGAGTTACAGAGTTATGAGAAGATGGATTTTTTTTTTTTGCGATGTCGTAGATACAAAATTCAAATTGTCTTTTATTCATTTTGACACTCATCCGGATTTTACTTTTCAAACTATTGTTGTAATTTTGAGGTACACTCAAAATTACAACATTAATTCAGGTATTTAAGCATAAGGCATTAGTGACTAGAGCAGCAGGTTCCGTGACACCTGGATTTAACCAATCGGAATACGCTGCACTAGAAGCTACAATAAGCTCCCGCCTCAAGTGCAATGAAAGGATATTCCGGATTATGGAAGGACCATTCGTCCCTCCATTAGTCATTCACCTCACCATTAGTCAAATTATCATTTTATGTTGCTGTTGTTTCTTATTCCACTGGGCTGACAACAACATGAGACTAAATCCATGAACCCATGTGTTCTCATGGAAAGAGGGAAGGGTGGGCAGCTTTTGTTGTGGTGGAGCATCCGTAGATAGAAGACTGACTTGGCTCCGTGATACTGCAGAAGGAGGATAGGGACTTCTAGGTAGACTTTTAGGGGGAAACTATCCCGTATTTTCCAATCACATGGGAGAAAACACTGAAAACTCCCACTAAGTAGTCCGATTAACGAGTCAAGATGCTGAACATCCCATAGAGTTTCCTCATGTTTTGAAACAGTGTCTATAACGCTGCCTCCAATTGATAGAACCTCAGCCATAATGCTCATCAGGGACGCACGTTACCACCGAGCCACGAGTCGGCCAAAAATATCATTCATTTCCGTCGTCCTGAAGTCGAACCAAAGATCTATGGATATCAGATACACACTGCCGCTCAGCCCACTGAGATATTGATAGGAGTCAAACATTTGATAGGATTCAAATTAATAACATATTATTTGCTTATATATAAAAACATATTAAATGTGGTATTACGCTGAAATTTTATTTTATTTAGTAGTTTTCCTTTCAAAATCAGGCAACTTATGCGTAAATATTTGGTAAAAAAATAATGTGTAGTAAAACGAATTCACCTATTATGTGCAAATATATGATATTATAAGTCTAATAAGAAAAATATGGGATAATCAATAATTATTAATTTTTCAAACTTCTATAAAATGTTACTACTTTACCGTTAAATAGATATTTAGTTTTATTTCTAATTCCGCACAAATTAACTTAATAAATTTAAATAAAAATTTTAATGTGTGAATCAAGCATTTTACGATGATAATTATTTGCAATTAACCAAAAACGAAATATTTTATATGAAAAAGGAATGTAAATAAGAAAAATATGACCTTAATTACAAAATGTTTCTGCAATTTATTTTCGTTAAGTATGAAAAAAAAAAAAAAAAATTTATCCCCACGTTAAGATTTCAACACAAATAACTAATCATGATAATCCAGGTACTTTAATAAAATCTGAGCATTCCAAACTGCTTATGAAGAAAATAAGGATACAACCATACATAATAAATATTTCATTCCTTTCCAACACATTAAATAAACGAACATTCAGCTTTATTAAATAAACGAAAAAAAGAAAATGATTTCGCTATCTTTCTGGAAATATTGCGACAGTTTAGAAATATCAGCGAACAACACAAATCAAACTTAAGGTTTCGCTTATTTTCTTTATCGCTACGTTGAAAGAAATGCAAGAAAATTGCAGGCATCTGTAAAAATACAGTTACAGTTCCTTTCGTCATCTTTTATTTCATTAAGAAATAACAATATTCTTTTCAAGTAATCATTTTTTATTCATTTTAACGGTACATAATATTTTAATGCATATTTGATGATGTGTTTATTTCATACCTGAAAATACGTATTTTGTCATTTGTATTAAAGCAATAATATTTAAAAAAAACAATTTGCGTTACATTTAAAAGTAATTATTTTTAGATAAAAGAGTTTTTCAATAAATGTCGGTTTGGGGAGTTAAGCAGATTGTTATAAATATTCTTTCATCAATTTCTTAATATAAAATATGTATTTTATGAAAGGATTCAATTATTTCACAAAACCGTTTTTAATTAAATATTTCAGATAAATTTTTAATCTACTTTTATTAAATGAATCATTGCATATTAATCCATATTTGATGTTGTTGTTATCTCATAGCTGAATGTACGTAATGTATTAAAGCAATAATATTAAAAATAACAATTTGAGTTACGCTTAAAAGTAACGATACAATTATTTTTGGATAAGACATTTTCAAATAAATGCCATTTTTGTGGATTTAAACAGTTTGTTATGAATATTTTTTCATCAATTTCTTAATACAAAATAAGAATTTTATGAAAGGATTCTATAATTTCACAAACTTTTCTTTAATTAAATAATTCAAATAAATTTTAAATATATTTTTATTAAATAAGTTAATGCATATTAATGCACATTTGATGATGAGTTTATTTCCTACCTGGAAATAAGTATTTTTTCATTGGTATTAAAGCAATAATATTAAAAATAACAATTTAATACTTAAAAGTAACGATACAATTATTTTTGGATAAGACGTGTTCCAATAAATGTCGTTTTTTGTGGATTTAAGCAGATTGTTATAAATATTCTTTCATTAATTTCTTATTATAAAATAAGTATTCTATCAAAGGATTCAATGATAAATCTTTTTTTAATTAAATATTAAAGATATATTTTAAATGTATTTTTATTAAATAAATTAGCAATTTACCATATATGTGGTTCAATCTACTATCATTGAAGCAGATTAATAAAAATTATGTTAGGTACCTACTGCGTTGAACGAAAAAGTTAATAAAATAATTCTGCAATTATTATTGCTAATTTTAATGTGAATCATTGGATTATGATTTGCATATACTCATCGTGATTTACATGTTCCCAGTTGAAAAAACTTTTATTTAGAGAGTTACTTTCGTTGATGTGTAATTTCTTTAAGACTAGCCTAGAAAATCCAACCACTAACCATAAATATTATCAAAAATTTGAATTTATGTAAAAAAACGTAATTGGCTTACTATAACATTATGTTCTATATAAATTTATATATAACATAATATCGTAGTATATCATTAATAAATTATGTATATTATAATTTTTTGTTATTTTATCATTATGCTCTCTATTAAATACTACAATGATCTCTATTAAATTCTATAATATTCTACATTAAATTCTATATAATATAATTTTTTTGTTATTTTATTATTATACTCTTTATTAAATTATATATTGTTCTACATTAAATTCTAAATAATATAAATTTTTGGTTATTTTATCATTATGATATCTATTCAATTTTGTATAATATAACATTTTTGCATTTTACCATTATGTTCATCTTTTCTTAAAAGTATTACATAAAATGACACAATTTTTTGTAGCTCATATATTTTCATATAAATACAACTTGTAATTGACTAATTTTTGCAAGCCCAATTGATGCGTCAGAAATCATGTTTCTTTATTGCACAAATATTTGAAGTTAATGGATTTTAGACCCATTTTTAATTAATTTTGTACTCATTAATTTTCATCTCATATTTTTGGATTCAAATAATTGATGTTTAACAATTACTTTGAAAAGTCAGC
Source organism: Caerostris darwini (assembly GCA_021605075.1). Taxonomy (NCBI): domain Eukaryota; kingdom Metazoa; phylum Arthropoda; class Arachnida; order Araneae; family Araneidae; genus Caerostris; species Caerostris darwini. The sequence continues at coordinate 683,888 of BPLQ01012314.1, forward strand.
GAAACGAACCAAAAGTTTATTTATTACCTCCTAGCAGTGATACTTTGATAAATCCGGTGGCAGTAAATTCTCTCATAGAGAAGATGTTTAAAAGTTTGCAAAACTCTGCTGTCGCATTGAATTCTTTTTACTTGTAAGAGGAAAAGGCAAGTTTTAAATTTGCTTATTTTTTTAATCTTATTGCCACATGCATTATTAATTTTTTGCATCAGCTCGTTCAGCGTTTTGAACAAGGCATAAACGTCTTCTGCGACTTAAGCTGTGAGTTCGACCCACTGACGTTAGGGAAAATTACTCTTTATCGAGAAACCTCTCACATAAAATGAAAGGACGGTCAATGGCTTCACGCAATGCGGGTGGTCTGCAGAGAAAATATATTTCATACTAAAATTTCGTAGCCACTTTCATTCTTTTATTTTTATATTTTAGATATCAAAGTATCTACAATTCTTAGAAAGCTCTGTAATTTAAAATATTTAATATTTATGTTTCGTGAATTTGAATTCTGTTTCCTATAATTTCTAAACTTAAGAAAAATTAACTAACCGCTAGAAAAACAAACCTAAAACATCCCAATACTGTAAAGGACACATAGGCGCAAAAAGAATTTCGAACGCAAATCAGTTTTTTCTGGAAAGTATTTAAAAAACAAAAATGTGATCATTTTATTGGTACAAACTACAGTACAGCGTTATTATAACCTCTTTATTTAAATTAGACATCAGTCATTATTTTATGAGACTTCTAATAAAATAAACTTTTAAAGAGATACATTTTTGATAATTTCGTTTATTGAAATTATAATTTATTTTATCGTACACAACACGTCATGTTATTATTATATAAAATAACATGAAAATTTCATTTTATTTCTGGTAAAATCGTAGAATTGGGGCCGTTGGGATTTGGCGTCAAAAATACTTCTCGCCAATGTGCGCTAATTAAAGTGTTGAGATTTTAAGTGAAGTCATTTGTAAATAATACAAGAAACATGGGTTACCAAATTTCGAGACTTATCGCTCAGTTGGATCCACGAAAAGTCGTCAAATCTCAACGGACCTTATTTTGTTAATTGGCCTTATTTTTAATACTGTGGAGAAAATCTTTATTTTCAACATATAACAATGGGAATATCAAACACATTCATTTCTCTGTAGCCGTAATACCCTCGCTAATTTAATTTAAACAAATTCATATAAAAGTTATGAATTACCTTAAATTAAAGGGTTTAAGGATTATCCACACCAAATAAATATTGTAGTGTGGATAAATGGATATATCACAATATACTCATTAACAATTAAGAACTATTATTAATAGTAATTACAAAGCAACAAGTTAAAAAAGAATGTTTTTTTTCCCTTAAATTCTAAGTAATTATACATAACATATTTACACAACCACAGTATAATAAATCTTCATTAAAAATAATAGCTAAATAACCCAAGGTAATAAATCCTTTTAACTTTATTTTCTGCAATTTATCACCATAACATCAGGATGTCTTTAGCCTTGTTCTTTATATTTATATAGAAATCATGGATAATAGTTTTAAATTAAGCAATTAAAATTGTTTTTTGCCAAATATTTACAGAAGAATATATCGGTAAATATAAATATTTATTCTGTAAGCACAAGTTATAATAAATTACAGAACATTTTAACATCTTGACAAGAAAAAGTATTTATAATAAATATATTTTTTGTGGAATAAAATAAATTTGCCAATTGTAGTTGCTAATTAAATGTATCTAATTTTATTTTGCAAAAATATAAATATATTATGAAATTAAATAACTAAAGATTACATGAGAAAAATTAACATTTTTTTATTCTTATATTACATAAAATTGAAAGCCTGAGTCGTGGATCAGTGACAACCTGCGCCGCTGGTAAGCATTAGGACGGAGGTTAAATCTGCTAACATCATTGTTGTAAACACTGTTTCGAAAAAAGAGGACATTCGATGGCGTTTGGGATGTTTAGCATCTTGCCTTGTTAGTCGGAATACCTGGTGTTAGCTTTCCGGAGTTTCTCACATACGATACGAAATTGCGTGGAAATTCCTCCTAAAAGTCCTTCCGGAAGGCACTGCCCTCCTTCATCAGCTACACGGAGTAGAAGTCAGACTTCTAACTAAAGGTTCTTCATCAAAAACAGAAGCTGCACTCCTTCTTCCATGAGGGATACGACAACAACAACAATAAAACTGGAATAAGTTATATTCTTTTACATAATAAAATTTCAACAGTATTGTGGGTAATGCTACTCGCGTCCGTAACATATATTCAAATTACACGTACCTCTTATGTAGTACTAAATGAGTAACGTCAGTGCAGCCCTTGCTTGTGGCATAAATAGTGATGTTTTTGTATTGACAGCTGCATTAGAGCAACAGCTATGAAAATTTAAGGCATTAAACTTATGTCATATTAATTTGGGACAGTTTCTGATATTTTATTTGATTTATAAATGGTCAAATTAATTTGATTAGTCAATTAATTCAACTGTCTAAATATTTGCCAGCTGTATTAGGAAAAAAAAAGCTTCAACAGTCAACAGTATTCTTTCATATAACAAAATAATATTGAAAGAACAATAATCTTTGCCACAAAAATCAAATGTTATACATTGAAAATCATTTAATAAGTAAAGTAATAAAAATTATACTCATGTGGAATGCATTAAAATCATCTAAAGCATCCAAATATTCAAACATTTGCGAAATTAACCGGAAACTTCATTGAAAACAACTTCAACCCTTAATGATCGGGGAAGTAAAATATTTTTAAAAGTTTGGATAACGACAAAGACAATTAAAAACAGAAGGCTGTTTTAAAATCATTATGTAAGTAGGAAAACATAATTAAAGTGCCTCCGATATAGCGCAAAAGATCGCCTGAATTTGAAGCAAGCAAAGATCGAACAGGAATATTTTAATTAAACTTTTGAAAAGAATTTATGAATATATCGAACACTCATTAAACATAACAATGAAATGGAGATAAGGAATTTATTCAGTTTCGAGATTGATAAAGCATAGGTAACTTCACACCGAAATAACCTTTGCATTTGTTCAGCGGCACGGAAATTGGTCCTTGGGAAATCGTTGCCCTACAATGCTTCATATCCTTTTGAGGAATTTGAATTCGGACAAGCACATGCGGGAAGATGGGGAATAATTAATCACTTGTAAGTCCTGGATGACAATTCACCACTCACGAGTGGCATTGTGGCAGCTTTCCCCTTGTAATTGATGCAGAAAATAATTCTCTGGCGATCATATTTCACCTCAAGTTGTTCTGGATTATTAATGCAGTGAAAGGCAGCGTGGAAAGCCTTTTGGGAAATTTCGATTCGGATTTTC
>BPLQ01012314.1:687264-697470 GCA_021605075.1 Caerostris darwini
ATTGCCCAATCGAAAAATGCATTATGTGGCTGTGGAATTTTAAAAAAAGCACTAAACATGCAAAACGTGGTTTTTTTTTTAATGAAGGTGAAAGAAATTGATAATTTTTTACAGAAAATTTGCCATAAATGATGTATATTATCTCTTTGAAATACCGTAGTTTATGCCAATCGTCACATTTTTATTTTCTAACTACATTTTCAGAGAAAACCGATTTTCGTTCCACATTTTTTTGTACCTATGTATCCTTTACAGTAATCCCGTTACCAGCCTTTTTGTTTTTTTGGTAAACTGCGATTTGGATTTTCATGTGATTTACATTGACGTTGCCCAATTGAAAAACGCGTTATGTGTCAGTTGGAATTTAAAAAAAGAAGTAATAAACAAATGCAAAAGTGGCTTTTTCTAATCCAGTTGAAAGAAATTAATAATGCTTCACAGAAAATGTGTCCATAATAATATATTACACCTCTTTTAAATACTGTAGTCTGTGCTAATAAAACGAGCACTTTTTTTCCCCAAATACATTCCAGAGAAAAGGGTCCTGAATTGCCGAGTGGCTTGCGCTCGGTACCACAGGTTTTGGGTTCGAATCCCGGCAGTACCATAGATGTTTGTAGTGGTTCGGTTTCCACTATAAATCGTAGGTACCGGTCCTAATAGGATCGTAAAACGTTGCGGGGGCATTGTTACTCCGCGTCCGTGGCTTATCTTCAAGTTACACGCACCTCCTGGATAATGCAAAGTGAGTAACGTCTGTGCAACGCTTGCCTTAAGGCATCTAAAGACCAAGCTGTCTAAGTGTTTGCCAGCTGTATTAGAACAAAAAAATACATTCCAGAGAAAACCAATTTGTGGTCGAAATTCGTTTTGTACCTATGTGTCTGTTACAGTAAAAGAGGTAAATAATATACCGGGATATTTCTTTTGGGAAATTTCGATTCGGATTTCCATGTGATTTGCATTGCTGTTGCCCAATTGAAAAATGATTATGTGTGCAGTGAATTAAAAAAAAAATATTTCGCAAATGAAAAACGGGGCTTTTCCTAGTTCGGTGAAAGAAATTAATAATGTTTTACAGAAAAGTTGCCCAAAATAATATATTTTAACTCTGAAAGACTATAATTTATGCCAATAAAACGATCACATATTTTTTTCCAAATGCATTACAGAGAAAACCAATTTGTGATCGAATTTCTTTTTGTACCTATGAGTCCTGTATAGTAATAGGGATAAATCGTATTAAAAGAATTTTTCTTTTGGGAAATTTCGATTCGGATTTTTATGTGATTTACACTGCTGTTGTCCAATTGAAAAAGGCATTATGTGTGAAGTGGAATTTAAAAAAAAATATTACACAAATGCAAATTGTGATTTTTCCTAATGCAGGTGAAAGAAATTAATAATGCTTTACAGAACATTTGCCCAAAATAATATATTTTAACTCTTTGAAATACAGGGTGATTATAATTAAAGTCCCAGTTTCAGAATGTTGTAAGAAAAGAACCACGCGTCACAATAAGTGCAAATTTGAATTGAAGATACTGAAAGAATGGGGAAACGGTACGGCATCAAAAAAATTCTAAAGTGTATTAATAGATGGCTCTGTAAGCAGCACGAAGAAAGTGAATTCATCTGCCATTGATGTTTTGAATCGAAATTACAACGCATTTGGCATGAGTTGCACATTAAACCAACTGTAATGTTCAATGTGCTTGATTGTTTCGGTTTTTTTTTAAGGAAAAAAATGGCTTTCAAGTCATTGAACAATTGTGACACTGTTAGTGGAAAGCCCATCCATCTCGGCAAGGTCATACCAAATTGGATGGGAAAACACAGTGGAACTGTTTTTTGATGTCATACCGTTTGCCCCTTCTTCAAGTATCTGCAGTTCAAATTTGAACTCATTGCGACGAGTGGTTCTTTTTTTACAGCATTTTGAAAGTGAGACTTATCACTTTCAACATGAGTTTAACAACATGATCACATGAGTTTAACTTTATCTAAATGTGTTCTATCTGATATTCAGTAGAAAGATATGCATGTGTATTAAAGGCAGAATCGGACGATTCTGTTTCTTGATAGTGTGACACACGCGGTCAAAAGCAATTTTTGAAAGATAAAGTTTAATAAAAATTGCACAATTTTTTTCTCTAATTTAATTTTATGTAATTTAAATTTTTAATTATTAAAAATTGCAATTACTTTATTGAATTAAAGATTTTCTAAAATTACATTTATCAACTATTGCACAATTGAATATATATTCGTCTGACTTAAGAGCTTGCCAATTTTCCACACTATTGCGGATCGACGATTAGATCTTCAAATGATAGTGGTTTTAATAAACAAAGAAAGTAAATTAAAAAAAGATTGAAAAATTAAAAATATGCATGAATATTTTTTGTTAAAATTTGACAAAAATGTGTATTTTTTAGCTATACGTAAACACTCATAACTGTAAGATTGTGTAAAACTTATCAAATTTATTGCATAAATTTAGGCATATATCCCTTATGCATGCATTGAAATAAAAGGATGTTACTATTTTAAACTGTAAGTGAATTATAGTAAATCGAATCATTTAGAACAAATGCGAAGAAAAAAAAATAATGTTTCTAACAAAAAAATGCCTATAACTCATCTCTAAATTAATGTATTTAAATCATTTTAGTTCAATTTACACGTAACTTCCTTAAACATTTGTCATAACTGTTATTGCATAGCAAAAAATTCAGTTTATTTAATATTTCATTTCAGTATCCTAATTACTAGTGATTATTCAGATATATTTCGACATCAAATAACTCAATAAAACAAAATCTAAATGTATGATCTTTTAGATAAAAATTATAAAACAAATTTCCGATTCATTTTTTTTCCCACGAAAATGGTGGTTTGATTTTTTTCGGTTTCCGTAATAACTTTATGGATATATAAACTTTTGCATCCTACACTGTACAATTGGTTCTGTATACAACACATGTAAGGATTACAATTGTTATGCACATATATATTGCATTTAAAAGAATGAAATATAGGAGGTATCACAATGTTAAAAATGTAAAACCGTTTCGTTTTCAAAGGAATTCTAATGACCTACACCATATTTCTGTTTTCACTCTTGTGAAGGAGAATTTATGATTATGTCTTCACACACGAAGTCAATGATATAATTTCAAGATCTGGCGCATTAAAGCTTATTTTAATCTTCATTCTTAATCGCGGAACGTGTTACAGCACATAGAGCTCTTAATAAATTACCCTTTAAATACCGTTGACGCATAATTATTCATAACATTTTGAAATATGAAATTATTCTGTTCTAGCGGAGGCTGTCTCTTTTCCAGAGTGGATAATTAATAGCAAAGATTTATTATAATGTCCATTATTATAAGTTTGTGAAACCCTCTCTTAGAAAATCTTTACACTCTGAATAGGAAAGTATATATTTTTTATTTTTATTTATATGATGTTGTTTTAATAACACATTATCACAACTTGTAGGCCATAATCAGTTTCTTCAAGAAAAGGCAGAATGCTCATTAATTTTAAAACTATCTCTTGCAACTTTGTGTTCAGGATTGTAGTATTATACCAAGGGATACACAGCAAATTAGTTTTGAAATGTGAAGTATCAAAAATAATTTTTGCTAACTTAAAGTGTGGAGCTTGATGGCCGAGTGACAAGCGCCCAGGTGCCACAGGTTTTGGATTAGAGTCCCAACAGTTTTTTGTATGTTTGTAGTAGTTCGGAATCCACTTTAAACCTTAGGTTCCGATATCAAATACGTTTTGAGCTTGACTTGACAATACTACCCCTTAAAAAGAAATCATCTGCTCCCTCCAAATCTGCCACTAGGCAGACGGCCTTTGCCCATCATGGGGTGTTGAGCCAATAAAGAGGAAGTCTTAAGTGTGGGCACTTCAAAAAAACCGTTTTTCAGCATTTGCTAAAAAATCAGATTTCTGGATAGTTTCAATTTGTTTTGGTTACTGGAAATCATTGACACTCGTGTTCTATTTTTGCATGCCACTAACATGTATGAAGGAGTTAGAACATTGCCTTCAGGTAGAAATTTAAGGATAACTGATTTGCATTTAAGTGCTATATTGAAGAAAACCCCAATCCTTCTCCCAGTTTACCCGACTATCTATCGAAGTAGTTACATATATTGTAACAATAATCATCGAATCTCCTCGTTTCTAGAAGCAATGGATTGCATAAGTTCCATCAGTGAATTTGAGCTTGAGCCTACAGGCACGCAAGCTGATGTAATCACTGTGACGTGTGTTGAATAATATTCCGATATTATCGTATTAGTTCTAGTATTTATTCTGGAATTATGCTTGTAAACATTATTCTACTATACCGTCTTGAAAATATACATGCATATAAATAGATCAAAACTTGTATTAGTACATCAATTAGAACCAGTAACAAAGAAAAAAATATTAATGTTGAGGATAATAGTTTAAAATGTTTAATTATTTAAGGTAGATTAATTTTTAGATTAACTAAGTGTATCATAATTGCAAAGATTTAATCATGCTTTAATAAGATAAATAAATAAAATAAGATAAATTTTATTTATGCAAAATTTATTATCTTTCACATCTGACAAAGATTCTAGAACTTAAATTCTAGAACCTTACATTCTTAAGCCATTCATTTGAATGACGCCATTCATTAAACATGCTCAATTTAAGCCCTTAATTAAGCTAGCTTTATTGAGATAAATGAATATTCAAAATGATTGCCCTTCATGAAAAATATTTGGATTTTCATATTGGAAAAAAATAATCTAGAACTTAAATTCTGGAACATATTATTTTTAAGCCATTCCTTTGAATGATTTTTTTTATATGTATTAAAAAGTAAAAATAATAAGGATTTATTTTTCATATAAAATAATTAAAATGCTAATAAGGCAATATTAATAAGACAGACATAACAAATTATGCCTCACAATGATGATATCTGGATGTAACAAAATGCTTTGCGCAAATTTTATTCGAACAAATAAGTGAATGTTAGCAATGAATGCAATGAATAACTTAAGTTTCAGAGCTTTGCGACTGAACATTTGAAGAGTGTGAAAAATTTCCATATTTTAGTGTTAAATTCCGCTTTAATTTGGTTCCACTTACTGAAGTTGTCTACTTCCTTCCTATTCCTATTTCGAAAATGTGCATAGTTATGTCGCCTTTTGAGGAGGCCGTATAACTGCCATAAAGGAAGCAGAGTGGTCAAATAGAAGGATTAGATGGCATGTTAGTTGAAGCGATGCGATTCACTGATGTTGACAGAACACAGCTTTAAGAATGCATACTAAACTGGTTTGATACTAACTTGACTGGCGCCCACCCGATAGTCGAGTAAAAAGAAGTTGCGGTGCATTGGTAGAACTGTGGTGTTTTACTCTTTCACTAAATTGGCACTTTAACAACATTCTAATGAATATGATCACTTTGTTGTCACACCCTAAGATTTAACAACAGGAAAATCAATACAAAAAAAGAATATGCATGTGCTACCATAGTTGCAAATGTAGTTGAAAGCGATGATCCAAACATAGGAAAGGAAGTATTTCGCATGCAAAAAAAATGGTGCCATTAAATGTTACCAGTTATTACATCAGAGCGATCAGGCGCCTTACCACTGAGTATCTCATTTTTGAGTAAGGCAAATGCAAACTACAAGAATAAGCTCTCATTTACCGGTCAATTCCTTTATTTATTTATTTTTTTTACAATTGATTTTGATTTTAGTATATTTTTGGGTAAACTTATTTTATGATCTAAAATTCTCACTCAGCCGAGTTTTTAGTAATACAAAATGACGGTGCCGATTCATGATTTGTACTTATAATAATCTTATGAAAGTGAATCTTTGTGTTCCAGAACTGTACGATGAAAATTAGGAAAACTTTCCACTCACTGTTCAAATTCACGAAAAGTGGCTAGTAGTTAGCGTGCAGGAGGACTGAAGTAGGAATCCACTGGTAAATTTAACGCTTTTAGAAATGAGCTTACTTATTGAAAAATGTGACAATGTCTATTGATATCTACCTGTTCTGAAGTCGAAGAGACAATCACTAATTCCATAAGTTCTCATTATCCCTGACACTGATTATCTGCTAATATATTTGAGTGACAGGTTGCTCTCATTAGTACAAAACACTAATTGAATGTAATATAAATATCCACAACACTGCTTATTTGTTGTTGGATTTGAGTGATAGGTAGTTATTATGCTGAAATCTATTCTGAAATTTTTATACCACATGCAAATAAGAGAGATTATGAATTAGATGAATGAGATTTACCCCTGAAAGTCGACAAGAGGATTACTGATGTTTAACAACAACAAAAAAAAAAGGTAGCCAAAAAGGCCTTCCAAACAAAATATGCTTTCCAGTTGAATTCATAACAGTACAGTCTTGTATCAAAAAAAGTATTTGCATCTTGTATTTAAAAAGTCTGGTATCTTTTGATTTCATTTGACATATTGAATGAGTAAGAATGAGAATGAAATCGAAGGATTTAATTAAACAGATTTTTTTTCTAAATAAATAAATAAAATAATAAACTAATTCGTTTAAATTCAACTTTAAATGTCGTCACTAAATGTTGTGTGTATTGTACTTTTAATCTCCATTTTAAAAAAAAGTAATGCGCATCTTATGATTTTAATACCGTTAAACTTAGAAAATCCATGGTTTTTTCCCTCATTACACAAATAACCATCCACATATTAAATTTGTCAAAAACTTTGGGCTGCAGTAAATCTTTTCACATGAAGCCGATTACAACAAAGAGCTTTTACGGTTTCCTAGAATTCATTCTTCAAAAGAAAGTTAGCTATCGTAAAAACTAAAATCCACGCTAATTGCTTTAGTCTGACTTCTAATTTTTTATGCAACATATGATCAAATATTTAATATTGTGGCTTAGTTAATTTGTTCAAAGAGATTAAATATAAAATTTGTTCTGTTTCTAAAAACTTAATTTAGAAATTTTAAATGAGTTCTGTCTGATAAGAATGCATTTTTTTCTTATTTGAGTTCTACAATTAATAATTTATTTTTTATAATCCTTTTAATGCCTAATTACGTAGAAAGACGTCTGGTTTAGTTAAAGTTCCAAAAAATAGTTTTAATCTTTTTTGCGATAGTTTTACAGAAGTATATGTTTAATTTTCCAAAGTATCGTATATCATAATAAGTGTTCAGATTTTTTTATTATTATTATTTTAAGAAGTGTTATTCTATGAAATGATTTATAAAATAAATAATTCTAATAAGAAATGAGATTAATGGATTTAAATGTTTGGTTTTAGAAATATTAATTAGAATCCTAAAGGAATTTTTTTGTATCATTTTTTTATTAATTTCTTTTATATGTATACACATAAAAGAAGTTTATTGATGTTTTTGAAACAGTAAACCTGCTGTTAAATTATTATTATAGTAATTAATCTTTAATTAAAGAGATTATGTTTGTTATTTAAAGTTTTAAACCTTCTACATCAAATTAAAAATCAAATTTTCTAGGTTCTTTACCAGTTGCTTTTTCACAAGTAGAAACAGTAAATCTGTTTATCAAGATGTGACAAAAATAGTAAATAATCAATATAAAATATATATTGGTAAGGCAATAAGCATATTTTAGTAAAGTATATATTCATCTGCTATTAGCGCTTTGGCGCTCGATGGCACAGGTCTCGGGTTCGAGTTTTGGAAGTATCATGGATGTTGTACTGGTTTAGAATCCCCTTTAAACCAAAGGTCCCGGTTTCATATGACTGTAGAGCATTGGACGTAGGGATGTCAACCCTACCCCGTAAGAAAAACCTCTCATGTTTCGAAATCTGCCTGTAGGCCTCTCCAATCGAAATCGTTCATCTCATGTTTCGAAATCCGTAAATAGCCTTGGCCCAGCATGGGGCTGTTGAGACAATGAAGAAGTCAATATATTACGTAAATAGGCATGAAATCTGAGATTAGTAAAAAAAATACATTCTTCTAATTTCTCCAAACCTCAACTCTACAGAAAATGCTCCATAAATGTTTTAATATTGCTTAAATTATTTTTTTTTTCGTAAAAATTTAAAAACGTGGATTCATTATATTTCATTTGCAACTCTAAAATATACATCTGGAATTATTTAAATTTGTAAACCTTTTAATTATCAATTCTTCTTTATATTGGGAATAATATTATAGGAATACTTGTAAAGAAAGTTTCAAAAATTTGAAATATAAAAGTTTTACTAATAAAATACGTTTTCCTTTACATTGCAATATAATAAACAAGTGTTGCTATAAATGGGCATTTTCTTTTTCGCCACATTTCAGACAGATCACAGCCAATTACCTCCTACACTCCTGCGGATCACAGCTGTCACATTGAGTCAAGTAACACTGAGGTAGCTTCAATCTAAATGTCCAGAGTAAGGACATTTTCCATTTGGTTGACATTATAAAGATCAGAAACGCAGAAATTACGAGAGCTGACTTATTAATTAAATGTCGAGATCTTGCTTGTTTACTGTTTTCATATAAATTTAATGGGAAGATATATGTTTTAGACATAATTTTTATTCTTTAAATCTTTATTTAATTTTTCAGAAAACAATTTTATTAGGAATTATTTTATTCTATTTTTCCAAAAAAAAAAAATAATAATAATATAAATTAAAATGCTCTAACATATTCAATGTTCATGACGAAATAATGCCATTTTCTACAATTGATCAATGAACATATAAAAAAATTGGCTGAAACATTTAAATTATTCATTTTAAAGTTAATTAATTAAAATTAAAAATATAATAATTAAAATAATTTAAATATAGTAATTAAAATAATTTAAAAATAATTTTTTAAAATAATCATTTTAAGTAATTTTCAGGGCAAATAAGTTTTAATATTTCGACTAAAATTCCTGTTATATTGATGTAACTTCCACCATAATCTATTATCTTAGTAAATAGTGCTGTTTAAATATGTACTTAAACTATATAGTTAACTATAATAACTTCAGATTCTTTACACGAAGAAAATTTGCACTTGCCAATAAGCCCTCAAATCTGTTATCTTCATTAAACTAGTTAATTCAATATTTTTCAATAAACCTACAACTATGTTTGTAAGTCAAGATTTACACTCGTTATGGATCTTTTTACGTGTTAAGTCTAGATCAACACTATATATATTTCTAAATGACCAGTTTACTTTTAAAGTATACGAGTATATATTTATAAATGATAAGTCAACTTCTATAATATATATGTTTCTAAATAATAATTCCTCTTCTACATAATGGATGTTTCTATAAATATCTATTTCTACATTATAAGTCTACTATATAATGGATGTTTTTATAAATAATTCGGATTCGAGGCCATAAAAAAATGTTTTTTAAGCTTTTTCAAAAAAAAAAAAAAAAAAAAAAGGTTCCAAGGAGTATAATACTTTAAGGAGCATATTAGCGGTACCATGGATGTTTGTAGCGGTTCGGATTACACTTTAAACCGTAGGTCCCAGTCTAATATGACTACTGAACGTTTGGTGTAGGGTTGACAATCATAGCCAGTAAAAAAAGAAAACAGCTACCTTTTCAGAGTCTGCCAGTAGTCAGATGGCTTTGTTCCAAGAAGGACTGTAGTGTCAAATTAGTATTGTAAGTGTTGAAATTAGCTTTATCAGCTCAGAATTCCAATTGCTAAATGCCAAACCGCTGCGACATGACTTTGAAGATAAGATTTCTAAACATTTCACATATCTAAATAATACCATCAATTATACTAACTTTAGTAAATAATTGTTAAGTAATACTAAGTAATTTTAAATAGCAATTATCAATTATAACATTTACTATATTAGTTTGGATTTCTCTGATTGGATTACCATAAAAAAATTCTAATAGTTATGTCCGATAATAGCCTTTTAAGAAAAAATAAACTTACAAATTCACCATTTAGATATTCATTCGGACAAATCACCCCTCAACATTTTCTTCAACGACCCATTTTGAAACACTTTTCACAGAGGCGCATTTTCGTATCAATATCCCCCTAAGTAAATACAAAACATTTCATTTGAGTGCACTCAGCTGAGAATCTCAAATTTCCAAAGGGAACGGAATACTTCCATTTTATTGTTCAACAACCTCAAAGAGAGTCTTTAGGCTTAATTGGAG
>BPLQ01012314.1:702138-715939 GCA_021605075.1 Caerostris darwini
TAATGTTAAGTATCAATTTGTTGGTATGAATCAATGTTACGTATCAATTTGTTGGCATCAATGTTATGTATCAATGTGTTGGTATCAATCAAAGTTAGGTGTCAATTTATTGGTATCAATAAATTCTTAAGTTCAACAAATTATCAGTTCAATTTTTAGTATCAAGAAATTTCAAGTATTGATTTGTTGGTGTCAATCAATGACATATAAATTTGTTAATATCAATTATATGTATCAATTTGTCGGTAACAATAAATGTTACGTATCAATTATTATCAATTTTCTGGTATAAATCAATGACATATCTATTTGTTAATATCAATGATACGCATTAATTTATTCATACCAATCAATGCTACGAATCAATTATTATCTATTTGTTTAATTTCGTGCAATAATTTCAGCATCCGAATTATGTATTAGTATAAACTGCGTTATGTAATGCGTTTGCAATTCTTTAACAATTTTAAATATTATTTAACTAATGTATAAGCTCATATGTTATCGAAAATTATATCATAACGTACTACATAACTGAAATGTTTTCTTGATAACAATATAACAAAAGCAATAACTCAATAATGAATAAATAGTGATCAATATTGTCCTTATCTCATTAATAAATTAATGTTAGTGCATTAAGTTAATAAAATGTTGAAATATTTAAAAGATTCTGAAATAAACGAGCTTTCTATTGCACAATTTAGAACTACATTTTTTTAAATAACTGATGGCGTCTTAATGTAATTTACATATTTTGAATAGTTCAATAAAAACAGGATTTAAGATAGCAGTACTTAAAACGCAATTAAGAAACATTTATCAAAAAATACCCTCACATATTGAAATAAAAATGGAAATGTTTATGCGTTGCAAATCCTTTGTGCACTACAGTAATTTCGCTAGGCCCAGTTTTTGTGTAACTGTAAGAAAAGTGTCAAATATGCAGATCTGAAGAGCCCTGTCTATAAAAACATCCAATTTGATTTCAAGAAACCGCAAACCAAGACACAGATCAACCATCAGTTGATTGAATTTAAGATGTCTGTAAAGACACAGTCTTGCATTATGAGGTTAATTGGTAAAAAAGGATAGGAGGTTGAAATAAATCACTACATCTTGAGGAATGCCAAATGTAAACTCTGGTTAATAAGAATAACAGATGGGCATAATAGACACGAGTGAATGATAACCAATGGCACACTATATCAAAATTTCAAGAAGGGATATTCATTGCTAATGTCAAGAACTAATAATTATTATTAATGATTCTGCCACTCATAAACAGTACCATTATGATGTTGTATACAACAATATAGTTTATCTGGACTAATGGTTCTCACAAAGGACTAATGGTAACTAATGGTTCCTTATAAGGTTTCCTGGAGTGCCTTTCTTTTAACAGAGACAATAAATTCAAGATATAATTTCTCAAGTAATTTTTTTTAAGTATGGAGTTTGTTTGGATTCAAAATCATACTTATGTTGGAATTATCACATTTTACTTATATGAAGGATAACTGCTAGTTTGATTCAGTAAATACAACTATTAATTGTAACTTTGTTTTCTTTTGAGACTTAGAGTATGAATACATTATAAAATAAAAATGTTGTATGTTGTAAAATTAGGAAAAAAAAATGAAAAAAAATTCTAAAATTTATAGCTAGTATTTTTGAAAAAATGGATAGTGAGTAGTAGGCGAAGAGTAATAAAATAGGTGAATGACTATATTTTTCCATAACAGTAGAGGCCAGCAGTTAAAAACTTGATAACTATCACCTTAATATACTTTTATCAATGCATTCAGTGGTCTAAACGGGAAAATTGACGGACTTTTATTCTTGACCCACTGACATTCGACAGCGATAATTCTGTTACTTTCTTTTACTGGAAAAGTCTTGATTGTAAATGCTTCAGAGAAATATGGAAGGCTGGCCGAGAAAGGTCTGGGTGGTCTGGCGAGAAAGTAAATATCTAGTTTATGTGGTATATCATATTTTTTATTTCTGTTTTAGCAATAGGAGTTTTTAAATTATTTTAAACTAATTTGTAACGTAGTTCTTAAGAATTTCAATTTTTAATTTTTGTACAGTCCCCTGAAGTGAAAGGAAAAGAAAGGCACATACTTAGTATTTCAGAAAATGGTTATGCGACAAAGTAATTTAGACTCTGAAGCTAGTTTCCAGTTTGGATTATTAGAAAACATTAAAGTCAAAAAAATGTGCAATTCGGGCATCTTTACGAATTCATAATCAAAAATCATATAAAATATACCTGGGTAGCTATCAAGCTGAAACTATTTTATTTTTTTATTTCACTTCTAGACATCGAAGTAGTTTATATTTTTTAATAACTTTTTAACCTACATTTACAGCTTATGCAATACTCTGGATTGAGGAAAAAAAATCAAAATTCAAGTAAATGCTTCACATTTTAAGGATTCATTTTGATAAAAAAGGAATTTTCGACCGTCGAACTTGTTGCCCCAAGAGCTGTAGGGTTGCGGAGGGTAATTATAAAGCATTGGAGAGGGTAATTATAAAAAATTGTGGCCACTGAATGCGCTAATCACACATTCTTGACAGATTTATGATTAAAAATCCTATAATAAATAAGAAAAAAAAATTTCTTATCGAGATTAACCTATTAACAAGTAATATAAAAAAATTAAGTCAATTCCTACCTTTTTTTTTCACTATATAGCAGAAAACTCCTTTAAAAATAAAATTGCAATTCTCCTCTTACATCTGGCGCCATCTATTATTAGATACATGCAACTTAAATCTAAAAACAAAAACTAAAATTAATTAATTTAATTTAATTACTGAATTCACATTTGAAAAAACTGCATTAAGATCAAGTGTCATCCTCTACAAGTTCAAAATAAAATGTATTTGAACTTGAGAGTGGATGAATAAAAAGTATTTCATGAACGATTAAAAATTTGAATAAGATATATATATAGCGAGTGTGTGAACTAATAGAAGGAAATGAAAAAAAGGTTTGGTGGTTTCTTTTCAGAACCTCCAAACGAAGTCCAAAACTGCACTTCTGCAGAGGAAACAGAGACATCCTTCAAGGTCTTCTGCAATGCATCTCTGGACGACAGCAATGGTCTGGAGGAACACTTCTACGTCGAAGTCCGGGATTCGGAGACGGGAGATCTGCTGCAGAATTACAGCCTCAATTTTCCTGAGGTTGCAGTGAGGGGACTCGATCCAGGGATTTGGTACAGGGTGTCAGTATACGTCACCAATGAAGCTGGAAGAAGTAAACCTTATATTATAGAAATACGTACCATACCTAAACCTGAAACAACTAATGTACCAGGTATACATTTATTTTAAGATTACTTTACTGAAAAGCAATATATTTTTTTTTATTTTTAATATCTTACCACACTTTTGAACACATAACAAATGTCCTTCGTATAAATTAAGATGATCTAAGAATATATAATAAATAATTTTATAAATAACGAAGTAAAATTATCTGTACATATAGTATATATTTATACACATGCGTCTGTTTTGTACAGGAATAATCTAAATATCATATTTCCTATTTAATAAAATATACAGATCCAAATGCAGCAACTTTATTGTTAATATCTTCAAAAAATAAATTATTTTAGTTTGAGAATTGGGCAATCAGAATGTAACTGATTGTGGTTGGGTTGAGATACTTGAGGCACAGGTTGGGCAACTGGCAGTGTTATTTACACATTCTCAAACATCACACATATATAATTAGAGACATACAATATTTAACACATTTAAAGACAAATAATTATAGATTCGTGGAAGACTCCCCTTCTAAGCAGAAAACGCAAAACTCGGCTATGCACGGGGTGCGCGAAATGTATTTCGTCTCCGGGAGAGGCTACAGACCATTTAATGCGCCACGGTGAACTAAATATATTTTGTCTCAAGAAGAGAGACTATAAACTAAAAGTTTCTCATGTTTGTGCTGTTTGAAACGTTTTGCGCTGTACTTCCTCTCGGGTGAGAGTCTCGAGGCCGACTGAGCATTTCTCCTAAACGCCACAGGGGAGGAAGCTGCTGCCAATGTGTAGGAAGAAGCAAGATTACACTATAAACCTATTTAAAAATAAAATGCTATTTTATAACAATCAAATTATTATTAAATAAATATTTATCTTAGGTATAATAGGAATAGGAATACAAATTTCAGACAAAATTCGTTTATGAAATATAAAATTTCTTTCTTATAAATTATTCAACACTGAAATAAAGCTGAATAGTGTAAGAGCTGAACAATATTTTTACAGAATAGTAGAAATTCTTCATTCAGAGTATATTCGATATTCAATAATCCGGTATAAAAATATTAAAATAAAATAATATTTTGATAATAATATATTATAATATTTTCATATAATATATTACAATATTTTGACATACTTTTCAGGTACAGCGTGGATAATAGAAGTGAGTTCTCTTATCTTCATTGTCAGTGCAGTTGTCGGCGGATTACTTTTAGTATTGGTGATGCTTTGTTGCGTTCTCAAATTTCGATTAGCAAGAAGAAAAAGTAAAGGTACAATGTTCACTTTTTAACACAAACTAATATAATCTCGTGTTATCCAGCTTCAATATATTATCCTGCTTTTTTAAAATAATTTTGTTGGAAAAAAAAAGAATATTCAATAAACTATATAATAATATCATTGCAATCTCACTTTTAGTATACCAAGAGTGTGAACAGAAATATATCTAATAATCCCGATGTCCTATTTTATCAAATTAAACAAAATAAATTAATATTAGACGTTAAGTAAATAAATAAAATCCTATTGAATAAAATAATAAATTAAAATTATACTAAATTATAATTGAATTCCGAAAATGAATATTAACAAGGAATTTTTAATGTCATTATATCTTCCTTGAAAAACCGTACTGATAAACAAAATAGTATAAAATCATAATGTTTACTTTAAAAATATGATTGTTATGTAATTAAAATATAATTAATAATGGTATTTCGCATATTTGTTTTTTGAAAAAATTATCAACGCATTTTGAAACCATGAATTTTAGAATTTTTAACAAGATAAATATTTTTCAATCTTTTAAAAGCTGATAAACATTGTTATTGTTATAAATAAAAAATGTTATAGCATCGGTTTAAATATTTTTATTACTGTTATGCATATATTTTTGTATTATTTTCGATTTAACAATTACAATTTTAGTTTAATTATTCTAAATTGATATTGCATCAATTGTTAAAATGTTTATTTTGAATCGTGTGCAAGAAAATAGTAATTATTTTCCACAGAACGTCACAAAACTATTGGATCAATTTATTTGTTTAAGGAAAATATATTGAAATATTTTGATTTTTTTTTTCGCATACGTATATCTAGATATAGCATTTGTTTACAATTAAATTTTATCAAATATTATGTTTTCTGTAAATATATATGATAAAAATGTGCATTAATGGTGCATAAAATAATATTGTGATGTTATTTCTTTTCTAGATTCTCTTTCCGGACAAGGCACTGAAAAGTTAGTTTCAATTTTCCTATATCTTATTATTTTCAACTGAAATTATTACACTTTAGAGACATTTCTCAAATATATTATCGAGTCAACGAAACTTGACAGTTTTGAAGTTTTCAATACGTAAGCCTGATATTTATGACATACAAAAAATCAATGAATTAATCAGGCTTAATCACATTCAAAATATGTGTGCAATTAGTAATGCAAATTTTTATTTAGTCTGTACATTTTGTCGTAATTTTCTTCTGAATCATTTTTTTTTTAAATTTTTGAAATAGTAATTCTTTTATATGAATTGTTATTTAAAAAACAAAAATAAATTGGATAAGTATATTTCATTATTGTTATTCTTCATTGGCGCAACAACCCCATGGTGGGCCAAGACAGTCTGCCTACTGACAGATTTCAAGATAAGATATGTTTTCTTTTTATGTTTAGGGGTACCAGTCCTACGCCCAATAAGTCATATTTGGTACGGCTAAAAGGGGAAATCCAGAAACTACGGTTTAAAGTGGATTCCGAACCACTATATACATCCATCACACTGTTGGGAATCATACCCGAAAACTGTGGCACTAAGTGCCGGAGTGTTAGTCACTCGGCTATCAGGCCCCTAAAATAATTGATTTATCAACTACTAACTCGTAGGCACTACAAGCCCATGTTTTATCCTGGTCGTCCATTCTGTTTACGGTTTGGTTTGGCTTGTTGCTCTACAATCATTTGGTGCACACTTTAGGCTAATTAGACCGGGACCTGCAGTTTAACGTGGATTCCGAACCACTAATGACCTTGACAAACATCTTAACCAAATCTTAATAAACATTCATGCCACCGGCACGATTCGAACCTGAACCCTGAGATACCAAAGATCAGAGCGCTAGACACCAGGCCACTTATTCTTTTTCGGGGAAGGATTGTTTAGCCCTATCCCAACACTCATATTAGACCAAGACAAACAGTTTGAGGGGAATATATTTTATTATTACATTTTAATAAATTTTAAGATAAACTCAGAGACAGACAAAAATATTTAGAAATTTTGGTGTTTGAAATTCTTACAAAGCCCATTGTAATTTATTAGAAAATATTTGGCATTTTGCTCTATAGATTAGAAGGGAGAAAAATAAATTTTTTTTTAGATAATTCTTAGTAATAGCAAATAGCAGCACCGTAAAGCGCCATTTGGGTAAGACATTAATGTTAATGTTTTCTTCGCACAAACCGAAAAAGAAACAATAAAAAAAAAGCCGAAGAAGTAGTTTAAACCAAAAGGAAGACATTATTTCATTCTCACCCGCAGAAATTTAAAACCAGCACCATTGACTGAGACGATTTACGCGAAGGGGAAAAAAGTTCCTCCAATTTTGGACTTCTCATTTTTCCCCTGATTGCTAGTCTGGTAACAAAGCTTTCGTGCCGCCAGGAACTTTTGTACTGTGTTTTTTTATTTTATGAAATTTCACAAACGTAACGAGTTTCATACCTGAGCTAAATTTTTCTCATTTACTTATGCTGGCGGTACAGGCTATTGCTTTGGAATAATAACTAGCTGGAATTTTTCATTCTTGTATTCGTACAAGAAGAATTCATTCTTCTCAACTTCATTTTAAGTATCCGCACGTACAGGGAAATCACGCTATTCATCCACGAAAAAATTGTTTTACTTTTTTTTTTCCTTTTATTCAAGTTACAAATTTTCTTGGAAGGTTTTGAAAGGCGGATTTATTAATTTTCATGATACTCTTTCTTTTAAGTACGTGTCCTTTGTTATGTTTTCATGTTTAACAATAAAAAAGTAACAAAAACATAACAAAGTAACATGCACTTAAATGGCATGGCTTAACGTATTTCATAATAAAATAATGCACTTATCAATCTTCATTTGCAATATTCCTCATCAAATTAAATCATATTTTTTAAATTTATAAACAAAAGCAGATACTGTAAAATTATGTTATTTATAATAAAAATATTTGATGTTGGTGTCTTATCCCCTAAGTAGTACAATAAAATCAAATATATTGGTTATGGTTATTTCTAGGGGCCTGAATGGCCGAGTGTCTGGCGCTCGGTACGACAGGTTTCGGGTTCGAGTCCCGGCGGTACCATGGATGTCTGTAGTGGTTCGGAATCCATTTTAAACAGTAGGTCCCAGTCCTAATAGGATCGTAGAGCGTTGCGGGGGCATTGTTACTCCACGTCAGTGGCTTATCTTCAAGTTACACGCGCCCCCTGGATAATGCAGTGAGTACGTCTGTGCAGCGTTTGCCTTAAGGCATCCAAGACCAAGCTGTCTAAGTGTTTGCCAGCTGCATTAGAACAAAAAAAAAAAAGATGATTTCTAGCTCGCAATAAAAATCCTCTTCCGAGGGTTTTATGTATGTAGTCTGCAAAAGATCGGATGATGAGCAGTAAGCTTATCATCAGGGAAATCGTCAATTTTTTTTTTCAGCAGAAAGTTTCATATTTTTGTGATGCTTTATCCTTAAACTTGCGAGTGTAGTGAATGTTTTACTGTCGATATTTAGTCTTCTGTCATTCTCTGTCAAAGAATCCGCAACTTCATTAAATTCAAATTCCACATTCTGTGGAAGCATTCTGTGGAATGGATTCATTCTAAAACCTATATAAGATTCAAGATCATACTTGAAAAACCTTTATTAAGAGTCTTTAAGGCAGACATTTTAACAGTGAAGATAGTAATTCCATTCATTTGTTGTGCAGAAAGGTCTCAAGTGCCTTTTGTATGGCCAGTAGTTCCCCTGTGAAGTTTGAAGCAATTTTTCCAGCACTGACAACATATTCAATTATCTTGAGTTTGTCTCTCTACGGTAATCTTGTGCACATGTTAGGCTAAACAGAACGGGACCTAGGTTTAAGGTGGATTCCGAAGCACTACAAACATCCATGCCACCGCCGGAACTCGAACCCTGAGCACCAGACCGCTAGCCACTCGGCCATTCAGGCTCCTGCTGCCTGTCGGGGAGCAGCCTTCGTTACAAAATGTTGAATCGGATGGTCCATCAGTGTAATTAGTGATGTGATTGTAGAATAAAAGGGAATTTATTGTTTTGATCCCTAATTCTTTTAGTTTCTCTATATATTCATTAGTTTGATTCCTTTATTCCTTTATTTAGTTCCGTTTTATATATATATATTTCCCATGAAATTGATTTAATTTGGTTTTATGGTAAATTTGTTGTAAGTTCATAGACAAAAAACTGCTTAGGAAAATAAGACATTTATGAAAATCCAATTTTTTTTAAATAATAAGGAATAAATCAATCTTAAGGAATAAATTTTTTAACTAATACAGTACTTAAAAGAAGATAAATAAGTCGTTACATTTTATAAACATGCAATAAATACATTATCCATTATATTTCTATTTTAATAGGATGGAAAAGTATTATTTTATTTTTGTGTCAAATTTGATTCAGATAAAAAAAAAAATCAATTCAAAATCAACTAAAATAATGCGAACGTGAGTTGTATCGCATTTTTATTCATGAATTTATAACTAACTTTTATAAGAGAGTTAATACTATTTTAGTAGAAGATTAAAATACAAATAATAGTTATAAATTCAAACATTCTTTTATTGTGATAGAGTTATTATTCATAAAACCCTTAAATTTATTTTTCTCAGAACTTTTTTATAGTTTTATATTTTTTCCTTAAATTTATTTTTTGCGTTTCTAATAAAAAAAAATTAACTAAAAACTTTTTTTTAAAAATAATATCGCAAGGAAACTTAGGAATAATATTAAAAAGGAAAATAAATAATATTTTAATAACACTTCATAATTCGTTACATAAAATACAAAAACATATTTATTCTTTAAAAAAAAATATGAAATTCAATAAGAAGAAATATTTAATTAACTTTCTGAAATAAATATTCACTACGTGTTTCGAATAATGAAATCAGTAGAAAAGGAAAAAAAAAAATCCAATTCAAAAGATAAAAAAAAAAATTTTCTCTACACACCACAATATGCAAGGTACAAAGTAATTTGGATTTAATTGATATTTACAGCAAATCATTTAGCTCACGAAATTTTACAAGAAATAAATTAATTAGTTGGAACTTTGTTTCCTCTTCAAGACTCCAAACGTATTTTTTTTTTCAATAAGCTTCATTGGGCAGGTGAATTTTATTACAAATGAAAAAGAATAAAACAAAAAAAAAAACAGTTCGAAGTATTTTTCGAAGGAAATTAATTTGTTCCAGTACTTCCATGAACGGAGACATTTAAAGATATTTTTCTTGTTTCTAGAGTAGGAAAAAAACGTATTTTATTTGTTTCTGTTGTTATTAAAAAGAAATCAGAGAATGGTTATATAAATGAATTGTTGAAAAATGAATTTCTTTTGTTTTGTTTTGCAGATCTGCTCACAATTCAGAAAAATCTGGAGATTCTTGTTCAGATGGCTGTACTTGCTCAGGAAGAGAAGATGAAAAAATAAGGGAAAATATTCCAGGTTTGTGCCTTTTTTTTATTTAAGAAATTAAACCGGAGTTTATTTTGATATTTATTACAAGTCCGGAAATTACGATAACATTTTTTTTGCACAATAAAAATGGAAATATTTTTAGAAATTGCTTTAACTCAAAGGTTAAGTACTCAGAACTCAAGAAGGAATATAACATAAATTTATTTGCATTTTTAATTCTGATTTCTTTTTTTTTTAAATTTATTTACGAATTAGTATTATTATTGTTCATTATTATTATTTGTTAGATGTCAGGAAATTACGATAACATTTTGTTACGATAAAATTTTTTTACATCATAAAAATGAAAATAATTTTTAAAATTTCTTTAACTCAAAGGTTAAGTGATTAGACGTGTAATAATTATAAAATAGATTCATTTACATTTTAATTCAAATTCCTTTCAAATTTATTTACAAATTTTTATCATTATTGTTTATTATTATTGTTTGCTAAAAGTCACGAAATTACGATAACTTTTTTTACACAATAAAAATGAAAATACTTCTGAAAAAGTGCTTAGAACTCAAGAACTATGAATCAATTCATTTACATTTTTAATTACAATTTCTTTTTTTTATTTATTTACGAATTAGTATTGTTATTGTTTATCTTTCAAATTTATTATTATTTTTCTTTCAAGTTTATTTAAGAATTAGTATTATTATTGTTTATTATTATTATTTGTTAGAAGTCAGGAAATTACGTCAGTATTTTTTTACACAATAAAAATGAAAATATTTTTTGGAAATTGCTTTAATTCAGAGGTTAAGTGCTTAGAACTGTAAGAATTATAAAATCCATTCATTTACATTTTTAATTCAAATTTCTTCTTTTTCTTCAAATGTATTGACAAATTAGTATTTTAGTTTAATTCAAAGGTTAAGTGCTTTGAACTCAAGAAGAAATATAAAATCAATTCATTTACATTTTAAATTTTAATTTCTTTTATTCTTACAAATTTATTTACGAATTAATATCATTATTGCTTTTCTTTCAAATTTATTTAAGAATTAGTATTATTAGTGTTTATTATTATTATTTGTTAGATGCCAGGAAATTATGATAAAAAATTTTTTTACACAATAAAAATGAAAATATTTTTAGAAATTGCTTTAATTCAAAGTTTAAGTGCTTAGAACTGTAAGAATTATTAAATCCATCCATTTACATTTTTAATTCATTTTTTTTTTCAAATTTAATTACGAATTATTATTATTATTGTTTGTTTAATTCAAAATTTAAGTGCTTAGAAATCAAGAAGAAATTTAAAAATTCATTTATATTTTTAATTCCAATTTCTTATTTTTTTCAAATTTATTTATGAATTGGTATTATTATTGTTTACCTTTCAAACTTATTTAAGAATTAGTATCGTTATTGTCTATTATTTTTATTTATTAGAAGTCAGGAAAATGCGATAATTTTTTTTTTACAGAATAAAAATGAAGATATTTTAGAAAATTGATTTAATTCAAAGGTTAAGTGCTTATAAAAGACACCTGAAGCCATGGATGTTTGTGATTCACTTTAAATCGTAGAAGGTTACGTTGCCACCGTAACCGTAATTAGGTTCCAGTCTAATATGACTGTTGAGCGTTTAAAGTATGGCTGACAACCCTGCCACATAAAAACAAAAAAAATCTCAAAAATCTGCTAGTAGGCAGACGGCCTGTTATATTAGATGTTCCAAGATGCGCGCGTCATGAGTTCGCAGAATATAGTTTAATTATTCTACGAACTCATAACTGTAAACTCATAAATAAAAGAGACACTATCTGTTCTATATTCGCAAGAATATTATTTTAAAATCAAGGTTAATTTTTTCTCACCATTTCGCTAGTTAATTTTTGAATATATGGATGCACACGTAATGTATTTTTTTAATACAATGATTTTCATTACATTGGTCACTATAAAATAAATATAATTTGTAAAAGTGCGATAAATCTCACGTGCTCAATGTTCAAGGCGGGCCACAGGTTGACCACCCCTGCTCTACTTAACTGATGTAGAATAAACTTGATCCAAAACATTCTACCAAGTATTCAGTGGGGAGTCACGTGACAGTAGAGTGGCAACTCGAGCCACGGGTATTTGATAATCCCTACAAGAGGGAATCCATAACGCGTATGTTCCCTATCCGATGGGGGAATTCATCAGATTGGAATTGAATTCTGCTGAAGGAAGACGTCATTTGGAATCGGTATAAACAGATTTGGAAATTACGGTATAAATGGATAATAGATTTTTATAGATTTATGTGCGTGTTGTGAAGTGTTGTTTTGTAAATAAAATAATGAAAAGGCAAAACGGGAGTTATATTTCAGAGGATTCTGTAGCAGCTATTTACAGGATAAGTTGATAGCTGTTTGAGAATACATGGTGGCATATGCATCCGATTTAAAAGCGGATTAATCAGTAAATAATGGGTGTTAATCAGGCAAACACGAAAGAAAGCAATTTTGAAAGAAAAAAAAAACCAGATTAGTAGTATTTGGGGAAATTTTTCATATAATATAATTTAATAATTTAATTAATAAGTAATAAAATTGTTTTTATTGTTATTAATCCCCCATCGAAATTACATTAAAATGGTCGGACTTGAAGAATTGCCAATTTTTGTCGTGATTAAATATCATACCAAAGCTTTATTTGATGAAAACAAATTTTTTAATTCCCGTTTTATTTAATATGTATTAACTATAATAATTTTAATTATAATTAAAATTAATAATAATTTTATTTAAACATAATTAAATATATATATATATTCTGTAGTGTGCTGGTTGGGCAATCCGATTGTAACTGAATGTGATTTTGTTTAAAAACTTTAGGCATATGTTGGAGAGCTCACAGATTTATTTACACGAGCACAAAAACCACACACATACAACATGTAACACATTTAAAGATATACAAATAATCATAGATTCGTGGAAGGATTCCATTTCTAAGCCGAAAATCCTATACTCAGATACGCACGGGATGCGTGTAATATATTTCTTCTAAGAGTGAGACACTGTAGGCCAACTAATACGCAGGGTTGCATATAATATATATTCCTCTCGGAATGAGAGATTACAAACTGGACATTTATTAACAGAAGTGCGTGATTGTGATGTTCTTCCTCTTGGATGAGTGTCTCCAAGCCTAATCACCATTTCTCCTGAACGTCACAGGAGGCACACTTGCATTACGTAGGACAACATGCTATTTGAATCTATATATATATATATATATATATATATATAATTATATATAAGCAGCATTTTCATGTTTATTTAAAAGTACAAAAATGTACAGTGTTTAGTAAAATGAACAGACATGAAATTCGTATACGAAACATTTTTTTATATGTTTACTCGTGCAGGAAAATTATGCACCTATATTTAACATTTATATGGCTCCTGGCTGATCTAAACAGTAATTATTTACAAAAGCACCTTATAAAGGACTTAAATTCCTCACATAAAACGTCACTTTTTTCCCCTATTTTACGATGCAAATATATTGGAGACTAGGAATATTTTCTTGGCAAAATGTGACTTTGCCTCATGGCGAAATAGACAAACAAGCAACCGAAAGGGAAAAAAAAGGATTTTTCGGTAGTTTTAAAACATTTTTTTGAATCCTTACTTCGAAGGATTTCAAGAAATTGTTTTCCTTGTCGAGTGCTTTGATATGAAATTCTTGGGAGCAAATTAATTTGAATTTTTTTTTCTTAGAAGAAAAAGGGAGTTTTGCAAAAAAAAAAAAAAAAAAA
>BPLQ01012314.1:716039-739279 GCA_021605075.1 Caerostris darwini
AAAAAAAAAAAAAAAAAAAAAAAAAAAAAAACAATCATTGTGTATTTAAAAATAGCTTAGACAAAGTATTGATATATTTTAATATATTCGTGTCTAAAAAAACGTCTGCTTTTTCAAAATAAATTCACGTGGAATTTCTAGGGTGTTTCTTTTTTAAACAGAAAAATATATATATAAATTGTTACTTTATTATTAATTATCATTCGTATAATATTGTAACAATAATAATAATAATATATATATATATATACATATAAAAGTTTTATGCATACATATTAAGTTCCTTTCTGCCGCCTGATGGCCAACTGGCTAGAGCAGTCTGCATACTATAGTATACAGATTGGGTAATCCGATTGTAACTGGATGTGTTTGGGTTGGAATACTTTACGCATAGGTTGGATAGCTTCCTCATTTATTTACACAAGCACAAAATCCACACACATACAATATTTAACACATTTAAATACATATAATCATAAATTCGTGGAAGGATTTCACTTCTAAACGAAACCCCGTTACTTAGGTACGCGCAGGATGAACGTAATATACTTCCTCTCCGAGTGAGAGTTTGTAGGCCAACTAATTATCACATATAATATATTTCCTCTTGGAATAAGAGGTTACAAACTGGACGTTACTCAACAGAAACCCGTGGTTACGCTGTACGTCGTCTCGGGTGACAGTTTGATGCCTAAAGACTTTTCTTTCTCAACGTCACGGCGCTCTTGCAATACGTAATATATATATATATATATATATATATATATATAGATATAGATAGATAGATAGATAGATATATCAGGTTGGGCAATCGCATTGTAATTGGTGTGATTGGGCTGAAATGCTTTAGGCACACAGTGGAGAACTCACAGCCTTATTTCCACACTCACACTCCATTATCATCACACACATATAGCATTAAACACATTTAAAGACATATAATTGTAGATTCTGGAAAGGAATCCACTTCTAAGACGAAAACCCGAAATTTAGGTAGGCGTAGGATGCGCGTAATATACAAATGTAAATATATTGAATTACACATAAGCAGTATCTCAATGCTTATATAAAAGTTAATAAAATACAGTGTTTAGTAAAAAGTACAGACATGAAATTCGTATACGAAACATTTCTTGTGTGTTTACTCGTGCAGGAAAATTATGCAGCTATATTTAACATCCATATGGCTCCTGGCTGATCTATATAGTATACAGTAATTATTTACAAAGGCGCCTTATAAAGCAGTTAAATTCATCACATAAAATGTCACTCTTTCCTCCTTTTAAGATGCAAATATATTGGAGACTAGGAATATTTGCCTGGCAAAATGCGAGTTTCCCTCATGGCGAAATACACAAACAAGCAACCGAAAAAAAAAAAAAAAAAAGGATTTTTCGGTAGTTTTAAAAAAATTTTTTGAATCCTTACTTCGAAGGATTTAAAGAAATTGTTTTCCTTGTCGAGTGCTTCGATATGAAATTCTTGGGAGCAAAACATTTTGATATTTTTTTCCCCCTTAGAAGTAGAAGAAGGGACTTTTGCAAAAAAAAGTGTCATTGTGTATTTAAAAATAGCTTAGACAAAGTATTGATGTATTTTAATATATTCGTTGTCTAAAAAAATGTCTGCTTTTTCAAAATAAATTCACGTGGAATTTCGTGTTTTCTTTTAAACAAAAAAAAAAATATATATACAAATTTTTGCTTTATTATCAATTATCATTCGTACAATATAACAACATATATATATATATATATTGTTATATGCTTAAAGATGTAGGCAGATATATAGATGCACAAAAGAACCATATTTCTTGCAATATTTGTTTGTTCGATTAAAAATGTTAGATTTCCAAAGAGAGGGGAGTAATTATTTTATCTAAGAAAGTTGCGATAGTTAATAGTTACAAATAAGTTTGGAAAAACTGTCGTAAAGGATAAGTTTGTTTACAAATTAATAACTAGTTTTGTAACAAAGCAATATTTTCTACTAAATTCTAAAATATGTATTTAATAATTTTTTCAATGAGTTTTTATAATGTTTCGTTTCTGTTATATTAATTCCCAAATAAATTTTTTTTATTTGAATTGCTCAATAAAACACGAGCTATAATCATCTGATTTATCGTCACTTAACGATGTAGTATCTCTACTATTATCACTAAAATTGACTTTTCTTTTTTTATTTAAAAAAAAATTTAAAAAAAATAACGGTGGGTTCAAGTGGTATAATTGACACACAGTGGTATAATTGACACACAGTGGTATAATTGACACGCAATCCTGGAAATTTTTTTTTTGTAGCTTTCGATATAAATGTAGCTGACATAATTAATAGACTATTAGTTACGATATACAGTTGACATAATTGATAGACTAATAGTTACGATATATAGCTGACATAATTGATGGACTAATAGTTACGATATATAGCTGACATAATTGATAGACTAATAGTTACGATATATAGCTGACATAATTGATGGACTAATAGTTACGATATACAGCTGACATAATTGATAGACTAATAGTTACGATATATAGCTGACATAACTGATAGACTAATAGTTACGATACATAGCTGACATAATTGATAGACTTTTCGCATAAATTCTGTTTTGTAATTTTTTAAAAAGCATCTAGATCTATAAGAGCATGTCGTGAAAGAAAGACATGCTCATTAGATAAATATTTTCTTCATTTGTCAGATCATTCTCTATATACTCACGAAAACATAGATATTAGCAAAAAAATTCCCGATTATAGTCAAGCAACACACTCAGTTAAACGACTGTGCACATTATTCAAAATTTATGGCGCAATCAATCCCCAATCTGATCTCCATCCCTACGAAATTTTGAATCATGTCGCCTCAAAATTGATTGCTGATACCCCATTGGGAACGAATTGTGAAACATAGAGGCATGAGCAAGAATCTACACTCATGTCCATAAATTAAGGATAATTCAGAATCACACAGAAATTGAACTCTAAAATAAAAATATCACCTGTAGAATTATCACACACATCTTGAAGAAGAATATGCAAATTACAGGAAACCACCAGATGGCGCGGATAGTACGTCACAATGACGAGAGTGTAAGAGAGGGGTATATAAGGAATGGTGGCAAAGAAGTAGAATTGTTCACAAGCGCTTTAAAAGCCTTTCAGTGCAATAATCGCATAGTTATGGCCCAAAGGAAGCATTTGGATGATTTTTTAGGTGGTAGAATTATCGGACGATTGGAATGTGGACGTACCCAGCTGGAAGTATCCGAGGAATTTGGAATCGCCCAGAGTATCATCTCCAGGCTTTGGCAACGATTCCAAGATGATGGTAATGTGAGTAAATGTTACAGCACAGGTCGCCTCCGAGTTCCCATTAATGTCTTTATATTTACTCATTAAAAAATGAGAAGATAACTAATAAGCTATAAATAACGGGCATCTGTAATCTATTGTGTACTGTAGGACATGGAGTTAAATGTTTGTAATATGAAAACAAATCACGATATAATTATTGTTATTAGATGAGCGGTATTATTGGTGAACTCGTGTCTGTTGCCTTATGATAAAACGACGCGATAAGCGATCAAAAAAGCGACTCTATTGAGTACTGCAGGACATGGAGTTATATGTTTGTAATATAAAAAATGATCGCGATATAATGAATATTATTACTTGAGCTATATTATTGGTGAACTCGTTTTTGTTGCCTTATAATAAAATGAGGCGATAAGCGTTAAATTAACGGGGCTCTATTGATTATTGACGGACATGGAATTAAATGTTACGAAAATAACTCGCGAAAC
Organism: Caerostris darwini; assembly: GCA_021605075.1. Lineage (NCBI taxonomy): Eukaryota > Metazoa > Arthropoda > Arachnida > Araneae > Araneidae > Caerostris > Caerostris darwini. The sequence continues at coordinate 719,851 of BPLQ01012314.1, forward strand.
AATGAATGTTATCAGAAGAAGTCGTGCTTGAATGATATCACAGATCAACTCGTGTTTGTTGCCTTAGAATAAAACAAAGTAGTTCAAAATAGTCGATTTAATCCAGAAATAAAATGGTGGTGTTTCGAGAAAAGACAAGCATAAAAACGAGAGATAATTCCATTAAAGGCCTGACTGATAAGTTGCATAGTCACATAATCGAAAAAGAGTACGAGTATATGTCGAAAACAGGGAAATGAGAATTTCCCATATGAAATCGGGACAATGACAATTACAAAGCATTTTAAATCTAATTTACGAATATTTTATTTATTACACTTAAAACTGTTTACACGAGTCCTTATCGTCTTAGCACAAAATGCACAATTAGCATAGTTCCATACAAATTTGCTTTCCAAAAAGCGTTCACTTGCAATTTCACAAAATAAAAGAAAAAATAAGAAGAAAAAGGCATCAGTGCATTTTGCAAAATGACAAAACTCTCTGTTGCTGACAAGGCTTCCGTGTTCCCCTTCAGACGACAAGGAATAAAAGGAAATAATTTGACTTTATAATTTTCATCGCCGCATTTCTTGTAGAAAAAAGTTTCTCACGCGCTTAGCTAGCGCAGGCACTGAAGAATCAGATATATATTAGACCCAACGTTTCAGATGGAGGCGTCAAGCGAAGAAAAGACGTTTTTGAAACCTGGGCATCTGCTAAGCTGTCCAAAAGCTACATTTCTGGCAGAGGAAAAAAAAAGCAATCAAGCTATTGAGGGAAAAGTCGGGGAGTGTATTAGCATAAAGGCACTTTTGAGATAACGGTGCTGGGATTTATTCCTTTTCGAAATGAACGTAATCGAATTTAGTTAAGTTTTATTTCTTATTCGCTTATAAGGGATACGCAAATGACCATTTACTTCAGGAACTTTTGAAAAATCGTTAAAAAAAAATAACATTTATGTGAGTGAGTCCCTTTAATTGAATAGGAATCGGGGTTGGGAATTCTAGTTTTTTTCTTTTTTATGACAAATGCTAGTTTAGATTGAATGAAAAGAAAAATCCCTGACTTAAAGTAGTATTTTTTTAATTAAAATGTAAGTCATTCGAACTATCGGTTGAAAAAAGAAACAAATGACCCATCGGAATCGACGTTTAATATTGGACTTTCCATTATGAAAAAAAGAAGTTTACTTTAAATGGGATATATTAATGCTTTTTAGTAATTTAGCGTTATTTTTCAAAATTGAGTAAATTATAAGAAATGCAATGCGTTTTCACTTATTATAGATATAAATAATGTAATTGATAAAGTACGTTTGCTTTTAATGAGATAGTTTATTAGAAAAAAAATTACCTAATTCACATAAACTTTTTGAATAAGGTGTTTCATATACATCAGCGTAACTATTTCAAAATTAAAATATTTTGAATATTTCTAAAATAATGTTTTATTATTTTTTATTACTATTTTTTTTTTTTTGCAAAATACATATTTTCTAAAGAGCCATAAATACAATGTTTTCAGAAATAGTTAGTAAACAGATGCCCTCATATTTCAAAAAGCAATTACTAATATACGATAGTCCGGGCCTGAATGGCCGAATGGCTAGCGCTCTGGCGTTCAATATCACAGGTATCGGGTTCAAATCCCGTCGTTGCCATGGGTGTTTTGTAGTGGTTCGGAATCCACTTTAAGCCGTAGGTTCCGGTCCTAATAGGATCGTAGAGCGCTGCTGGGGCATTGTTATTCCGCGCTTACCATCAAGTTACACGCGCCCCCTGGGTAATGCAAAGTGAGTAACGTCTGCGCAGCGCTTGCCTTAAGGCATCCAAGACGTCCATGTCTGTTTGCCAGCTGCATTAGAAAAAAAAATAATAATGAACATATTGACACTGAAACAGTACCTAAAAGAAATACTTTAAAAACCCCTACAAACATTTTTGTCTTTTATGAGAGAGTCAGCAGTAAAATGAAAAATGGAAGATATTTGTCATGGCTGTCTTTTATTATATCTTTTGTTTTAGCTGTTGATTATTTTCTTATCAAGTTATACCGATAAAGTGTTATAAGAATTACAAACTGTTGCAGCCATTCTAGCCGGCGAAGATCACGGTCTGTTTGGCAGCTGCATTAGAAGAAAAAAAATATACGATATACTGATTTAATTTTACTTGTTTGTTGATTTTCATTCAAACCATATAGTAAAAATCACAAATTTTAATACACAATAAGCATAATTAATGACTTACAATAAATTTCTACACAAAGCATTTTAAAATTATTTTACGCATACAAATCTATTATTTATTACTCGTAAAACTGTTTACTCGAGTCCTTATTGCTTTAACACAAATTGCAGAATTAGCATAGTTCCACATAAAGTTGCTTTCCAAAAAGGGTACAGTTGCAAATTCACAAAAGAGAAGAAAAAAATTTAAAGAAAGCATCAGTGCGCTTTGCAAAATGACGAAACGTTCTGTTGTATTCCCCTTCAAACGCCAAGGAACAAAAGAAAATAATTTGACTTTATAATTTTCATCGCCGCATTTCTTGTAAAACGGAGTGAAAAAAAAGTTTCTCACGCGCGCAGCGAGCACAGGCACTGAAGAATCAGAAATATATTAGACCCAACATTTCAAGATGGAGGCGCAGAGCGAAGAAGAAGGCGTTTTTGAAACCTGGGGATCCGCTAAGCTGTCCAAAAACTACATTTCTGGCAATAGAAATAAAAAAAAGCAATCAAGCAATTCGGGGAGAAATCGGGGGGGTTTATTAGCATAGAGGCACTTTGAGATAACGGTGCTGGGATTTATTCCTTTTGAAATGAACATAATCGAATTTCGATAAGTTTTATATTTTATTCGCTTATAAGGGATGCGAAATGAACATTTATTGTGAGTGAGTCCCTTTAATTGAAAATTAACTTGGGTACGGAATTCTAGTTTTTTTAATGAAAAACGCTAGTTTAGATGAAATGAGGGAAAAAATCACTGACTTAAAGTATCATTTTTTGAATTAAAATGCAAGTCATTCGTACTATCGGTTGAAAAAAGAAATAAATGACCCATTGGAATTGACGTGTAATATTGGACTTTACTTTATAAAAAAAGGACTTTGATTTAAGTGGGATATACTAATGCTGTTTAATAATTTAGTGATATTTTTCAAAATGGGATACATTCTAAAAAGAAAAAAAAAGTAACGCAGTTTCTTTTATTATAGTAATAAATAATGTAATAGAGAAAAGTAAGCGCACTTTAATGTGACAATTTATTAGAAAAAAATTGCCTAATTAGAGAAAAAAATTTAAAAAAAAAATGTTTTATATAAATCCTTGTCATTATATTAATAATATATATTCCCAAAAAATAACTATTCACATTTTATTATATTATCTATCAGCCTCAGCAAGCGCAGTTTTGAAAGAAATTTAGCAGTGGAAAATATTTTTGGCATTTTCAAAAAGGAAGGAAAATACGAAAAGAAACCGCAGTACAATGAATATTATCAAATAAACGATATCATTGGTAAACTCGTATTTGTAGACTTATTTTAAAACAAAGTAGCCGAAAATTTTCGTTTTAATCCAAAAATAATGACTAATTTTCGCGGTAAAAAAATAGTGGTGATGTGAATACTGATAAATATAAATGTGCGAGATAATTTTGTTAAAGGCCTGAATGATAAGTTGCTTATTAGCATAATTAAAAATGCCAAAATAAGTCGAAAACAGAAACAAATGTGAGTATTCCATATGATCACGATTACAAAGCATTGTAAAACTGAATTACGAATACAAGTGTTTTATTTATTATCCGTAAAACTGTTTACTCCAGCCCTTATTGCTTTAACACAAATTACAAAATTAGCGTAGTTCCATACAAATTGGCTTTCCAAAACACGTACAGTTGCAATTTAAAAAAAAACAGAAAAATAAAAAAAAAAGGCATCAGTGCATTTTGCAAGATGGCAAAACTCTCTGTCGCTGACAAGGTTTCCGTGTTCTCCTTCAGACGACAAGGAATAAAAGAAAATAATATGACTTTATAATTTTCCTCGCAGCGTTTCTTGTAAAAACGAAGTGAAAAAAAGTCTTCCACGCGCTCAGCTTAGCACAGGCACTGAAGAATCAGAAATATATTAGACCCAACGTTTCAGATGGAGGCGTCAAGCGGAGAGAAGGCGTTTTTGAAACCTGGGGAACTGCTAAGCTGTCCAAAAGCTACATTTCTGGCAGTAGAAAGAAAAAAAGCAATCAGGCTATTCAGGGAAAAATCGGAGGGTTATTAGCATAAAGGCACTTTGAGATAACGGTGCTGGGATTTATTCCTTTTGAAATGAGAGTAACCGAATTTAGTAAGTTTTATTTTTTATTCGCTTATAAGGGATAGGCAAATGACCATTTACTAGGAAACTTTTGAAAAATCGTTAAAAAAAGTAACATTTATGTGAGTGAGTCTCTTTAATTGAATAGGAATCGGGGTAGGGAATTCTAGTTTTTTTTTTTTTTTTATGACAAATGCAAGTTTAGATTGAATGAGAAGAAAAAATCACGGACTTAAAATAGTATTTTTTGAATTAAAATGAAAGTCATTCGAACTATCGGATGCAAAAAGAAATAAATGACCGTTGGGATTGACGTGTAATATTGGATTTGACGAAAAAAAAGATATTTGATTGAAATGGGACATATTAATGCTAGAACTAATAATTATTTTTCATAATTGGGTATATTATACAGAAAGGAATGTCTTTTCTTTTAATATAGAAATAAATAATGCAATTGAAAAAGTACGTATACTTTTAATGTGATAGCTTATTAGAAAAAAGGTTTGCCTAACTTCAGAGAAAATTTAAGAAAAAAATGTTTTATATTAATCCTTGTCCCTACAGTAATAATATTTATTCCCAAAAATGCGTTGGTCATAACAACTATTCACATTTTAATATATTATTTATGTATCAACCTTCGCAAATGCAGTTTTGAAAGAAATTTAGCAGTTTAACATGTTTTTGACATTTTCAAAAAGAAAAGAAAATACGAAAAGAAACCACGATATAATGAATATTATCATATGAACGATATCATTGGTGAACTCGTGAGTTTTGCTTTAGAATAAAACAAAGTTAAACAAGATGTTTGTTTTAATCCGAAAAAGATTAAATTCCTCACGTGTTGTCGTGTATACTGATAAATATAAATACGCGAGATAATTCTGTTAAAGGCCTGAATGATAAGCTGCATATTCACATAATTGCAAAAAGGTATCAGTCGAAAACAGAGAAAATGAGAATATTCCATATGATCCCAATTGCAAAGCATTTTATAACTAATTTACGTGTACAAATCTTTTATTTATCACCCGTAAAACTGTTTACTCGAGTCCTTATTGTTTTAGCACAAATTACTACAGAAGTAGCATAGTTCCATACAAATCTGCTTTCTAAAAAGCGTACAGTTGCAATTTCACAAAAAGAAGAAAAAATAGAAAAAAAACAAAGCATCAGTGCATTTTGCAAAATGACAAAACTCTCTGTTGCTGACAAGGCTTCCGTGTTCTCCGTCAGACGACAAGGAACAAAAGAAAATAATTTGACTTTATAAGTTTCATCGCCGTATTTCTTGTAAAAAAAAGTTTCCACGCGTTCAGCGAACACATTCACTGAAGAATCAGAAATATATTAGACCCAACATTTCAGATGGATGCGTCAAGCGAAGAGAAAGCATTTTTGAAACCTGGGAATCTGCTAAGCTGTCCAACAGCTACATTTCTGGCAGTATAAATAAAAAGCAATCATGCTATTCAGGGAAAAATCGGGGGTTTATTAGCATAAAGGCACTTTGAGATAATGGTGCTGGGATTTATTCCTTTTGAAATGAACGTAATCGAATTTAGTAAGTTTTATTTTTTATTAGTTTATAACGGATATGCAAATGACCATTTACGAGAGAAACTTTTGAAAAATCGTTAAAAAAAATAACATTTATGTGAGTGAGTTCCTTTAATTGAAAATGAACTGGGGTTCTGAATTTCAGTTATTTTTTTTGATGACAAACGCTAGTTTAGATTGAAAGGGGGAAAATCACTGACTTATAGTAGTATTTTTTGAATTAAAATGTAAGTCGTTCGAACTATTGGTTGAAAATAGAAATAAATGACCCATTGGAATTGACGTGGAATATTGGCATTTGCATTATAAAAAAGGACTATGTCTTTAAATGGGATATATTAATGCTGTTTAATAATTTAGTGTTAATTTTCAAAGTGACGTAGATTTAAAAAAAAGGAATGCCTTTTTTTTATTATGTAATAAGTAATGTTATAGACAAAGAACATGGTACTTTTAATGTGACAGTTTATTAGGAAAACAATTGCCTAATTTTAGAGAAAATTTCTTAAAAAATAATTGTTTTATATAAATCTTTGTCATTATATCAAATTTAAAATGTTTTGAATATTTCAAATATTTCAAAATATTGTTTTTTTGCAAAAAAACATATTTTTTTTAAGTATGATGAATATCATGCTTGATTATTTAGTTAGTGACAGATGTCCTCCTATTTCATAAGATAGTCACTGATATACGATATATTCATTTATTTTTACTTTTATTAAATTTGTTTGTTGATTTTCATTCAAACTATATCTTAAAAATCTTTAAAAATTTCAATACACAATAAACATTATGACTTAAAAATAAATCGTTGAAAATACATTTGAAAAAAACAATACTTTCTTGCTATTTATACAAATAATACATAGGTGTTATTTTGTACTTAATTAGAGTATTATTAGGAGTATGCTTTTGTACTTATTATATAAATAAACATTACTTTCATACTCGGCGTATTTCATTTAATACAGAAATTATTATTGTCATATTTTATTTAAAAATTAGATATATGCTTTTTTTTTTATTTTAGCAAACATTATACTCAATTTTTTGCAAGAGTAAAAATGTCGTTCTGGGAGAAGTCTGTTATGCTTCATCCAGATGTTATGTCCATGTTTCGTTGTTTACCTGCAACTGGTGTATGTTTAAGTCAAACTTCTTCTTATTTTAAAATTTTTTTGGAAAGGATTTGAAAATAAAACATTTATTTAATTTATTCATAAGAAAGGTTTCGCCCCGTTAAGTATAATAAATTTTGAAATAAATAAGCAATAAAATATAAATATAATTGAAATCAATAATACATTTTACATTTCATATTTTACACAAGGAGAATTACACATACTGTCTTGATAAGATATAGTAAACTGTGTAAGGAAAGATGTGATAATATCGCTCAGTGGTGTCCGCGCACTATTGTTTTCGTGGTTAAAAGTGCATGCGATAACTTTGGATTGCGTGATTATAGCATAGAAGAAATCTGAGTTAATTAAGTCTTCACTCTGGCTGGTCATCAAGTCTGGCTCACTAAATCGTCACTGTTAGAACTTAAAGGACGACAGAACACCACACAATGGTGAATTCTGCGAACCATTGTTTTCATGGTTAAATGTGCAAGAGATAATTTTGGATTTACTGACTTTAGGATATGAGAAGGGAATAACAATATGGGAAGGAATACGTGTTAAAATAAGTCATCTCCTTTCCCGTGTGGTACTGGTTAGAATAGCCTCACTGTAGCCAATGCATGTCGTAAAAAGTTACTAAAATGGGTACGCAGTGGCAAGGGGTATAACCGGATGAGGTAAAGTCAGATTCCTCCTATTTCTCTGTCTATGTCTTTGTGCCTCAAGGTGAAGGCCAAAAAGAAATTGTATGTTTTTACCCTTTATCATGACTCGTCGTTTTAACACAGGAGTTCATGGACTGGGTCTAGATATGGCTCAAATAGGATAAGAAACAACAGCAAGTCTTCTCTCTTTTCATCACTGGTAGAATATTCCCGAACCTCAGAAGAATAGACGATTTTCTAAAAATATCTTAAAAAATAAAACCTATTTTTGTAAGCATCAATAAAAAACAAAGACAATATTTTGAATTAAACATAGTGAGACCGAAGTTTTTCATACGAATATGGCAATTTTTTTTTGTTTCTATTTAGTCAATTACTAACGAAACAAGACCTAAATATATAGATAGGTACCCTTGAATAGATAGGTTTTGCTTGAGTTAATCACGCGAACTATGACAGTTGGTATGACACAATAAGGCTATTTTATGGAATGAATTACTTTGACATCCAAATGTTGACGTATTATTTTGCTCAAGCCAATCAAGTATAAAATGATTTCAATAAATCGACAAAAAAAGACAGTAAATATCGTTTGGCATTTTGTCTTAAACTCAATCTCTTCATAACATTAAGAAAATCCCAAACAAAAATCATAAATTCTGTTTTTAATCAGGATTAAGTCAAAAACTACTTTAAAAATTTACAAACAGCATTTGAAGAGTACAAAATCAACAAAAAAAAAAACAAATATACAATGTGGATGAAACAGCAATAACATTTGTGCAAAAGCAGTAGAGATTAATAGGCACCAAAATATTAGGGACCTTAGTACACTGGACAGAAGAAAAAATTTCAAAGTAATATGCTTTCAGTGAAGCAAGAACTTATGATTATTCTCCAAAAGAGTTATGCTATGCATTTAATATTTGGTTACTATAACTAAATCGGAGGTTTTATTTTACATTCTATTTAGGTACGCTTTATTTAAAAAATAATCAGCATTTTAACTAAAATTTTAACAAATTTATTCATTATTTTATGAAACTATATAAATTTTAGAATCTTAAAACATTTAACATTATATTATAATTTATACATTTAGCGTTATATTAACATTTTTATATATAAAGAACCACACTGTTTTAATGCTTTAATCACAAAATTTCAATCCAAAACTACATGCTCGAAATTCCGCCAATTAAGGCGTGAAATTTATCGTCTAAGTGAGGAATACCGTGCAAATAAACTTTTTGGAAGTTGAGTTACTTTAAAAACAGTGAATTGATTAGGCAGAAAAGAACTGCTATTAACTTAATGATAATAATTACTGCTAAAACTTAATGATTTTCCATCAATGAATATTGAAAGTTGGTCCTTGTAAAATCATTATTAAATTTACTAATACCGGAATTCCAGCACACTTCTTAATTTGAATTTCAAATTACATTAATTATTCTTATTTTCCATCTGTTGTAAGTGAATTAAAGAATTGTATAAATCTTGTTGAAAGTTTCTCTCTTGGTTGTACCTTATTTTAATTATTATCATTATTATTTTGCATTTTGTATATTAAAATATAATTCAGTATTAAATTGTTTAATTTTTATTATGCTCTATCTATGTTTTTTTTATAATTAAATATATTTTTAAGAACAAATTGTATGAAAAAGATTGATAAATTGCGAGATGGATGTAAAAGAATAAGAACAAAAGATAATAAATTAATTAATAATTAATTAATTATATTAAAATAAGGAACCATTTAGATAGATAAGGATGACGAAGAACACAAAATAAAATATTTATGTAGAATGAATAAATTGCATGCATTTAAAAATTAGTAAAACAATTTTATCTTTTGCCTACTTCATGGTTGATGATCTTTCATTATTCAACATTTGGACCAAAAATTGATGTTTTTATTATTTCAGGGTAATAATAAATTTCTTTGGATAACGATCTAATCTCTGACAGTTCCACTAAAGGGACCTTTTAATTTTAGTTAAAAAGAAGTTTGATTTAAAATTTAATAGATTTAAAAAAAACTGTAAAAATGATTTATGTCTATAGATATTTGATAAATTTTAGTAAATACTAAACCAGTTATAACACTTATCGATGATTATACATTTGAAACATTTACGATGACCAAGCAAACTTAATTTATGAATAAATTTTGTTAGATTTTGACAACTTCAGTGTTCTGTTTTGTCTTGATAAAATATTTATTATTCACTTTTATGATAAAACTAAGTTTAAAATAAAAATGAACTATATGTATATATATATATATATATATATATATATACAGGGTGATTATAATTAATGTTCCACTTTCAACACGCTGTAAAAAAAGAACCACTCGTCAGAATGAGTTCAAATTTGAACTGCAGATATTTAAAGAAGGGGTAACATAACAGCATCAAAGTAATATTTCTAAATGTATTAATAGATGGCGCTGTAAGCGGCAAAAAGAAAGTGAATTTGGCTCCCATTGATATTTTTAATCGAAATTACAACGTATTTGGCATGAGTTGCACATTAAACCAACTGCAGTGTTCAATGTACTTGATTGTTTCGACTTTTTGATGGAAAAAATTGACTTCCAAGTCATTCAACAGTTGTCACACTGTTAATAGAAAGCTGTAAGACTGGCAACCGTACCCCGTAAAAAGAAAACGTCTCTCATCTCGAAATCTGCCAGCAGGCAGACGGCCTTGGGCCAACATAGGGCTGTAGCGCCACTGATGATGATGAAGATTTTGACTTTTTGTTCCATAGGCTTCAAGTTTCCACTACAAGGCCATAGCAAATCGGATGGGAAAATTTGGTGGAACTCTTTTTGAAACATTTTTTGATGTCATAGCGTTTAATCCTTCTTTAAATATGTGAATAATAAGAATTAATTAATCATTGTGACGAGTGGTTCTTTTTTTACAGCTTTTTGAAAATGGAACTTCTATTATAATCCCTCTATCTATATATTTATTATTATTATTATCACTATATAACACTTATTTATTATCAATTACATATATATAATTGATAATAAAGTAATAGTTTATATATATTTTTTTATGTTAAAATAAAACTCACCAGAAATTCCACGTGAATTTATTTTGAAAAAGCAGACATTTTTTTTAGACACGAATATATTAAAATATATCGATACTTTGTCTAAGCTATTTTTAAATACACAATGACAGCTTTTTTTGCAAAAGTCCCTTTTTCATCTAAGAAAAAAAAATTCGAAATGTTTTGCTCCCAAGAATTTCATATCGAAGTACTCGACAAGGAAAACAATTTCTGAAAATCCTTCGAAGTAAGGATTCAAAAAAATGTTTTAAAACTACCGAAAAATCTTTTCTTTTTCTTTCGGTTGCTTGTTTGTGTATTTCGCCATGAGGGAAACTCGCATTTTGCCAAACAAATATTCCTAGTCTCCAATATATTTGCATCGTAAAAGGGGAAAAAATGTGGACATTTTATGTGATGAATTTTAGTGCTTTATAAGGCGCCTTTGTGAATAATTACTCTTTAGATCAGCCGTGAGACATATAGATGTTAAATATAGCTGCATAATTTTTTTGTAGCAGTAAACACATAAAAAAGTGTTTCGTATACGAATTTTATGTGTGTACTTTTTACTAAACACTGTACCTTTTTGTACTTTTAAATAAACATTAAAATGCTGCTTGTATATATATATATATAGTGTAACCGTGTTTAAATTCTACGCACTGCAAGTTTGGTTTGGTTTGTTGCTCTACGGTCATCTTCTATACACTTTAGGCTAAACAGACAGGGACCTACAGTTTAAAGTGGATTCCGAACCACTCACAAACATCCATGTCATCACCAGGATTCGAACCTGCAGCCTGTGGTACCAAAGAACAGAAAAAGAGGGAGAGGTCATTAGGCGTCGAGACTCTCTCCCGAGAGGAAATAGTGGGCCGGTTTGTATTGAACATGTCCATATGAGCAGCACAAAGTGGGCTGCATTAAGAAACGCTGTTACTCACTTAGCACTACCCAGGGAGCACGTGCAACTTGAGGAAAGCTACGGACGCGAGTAAAACGGAGTGAAAAAAAAAGTTTTCATGCGCTCTGTGAGCACAGGCACTGAAGAACCTAACGTTTTAGCAACGATGAGAAGCAAGGATACTTAATTTAACATACATTGTTCCATGCTATAGTATGCCAATCCAAAGTTATTTTATACACATTTAACCACTAAAACAATAGTGCGCGAAATTCATCACTGAACGGTATTTTCTTGTCCATACCAGCATAGTTTACGTTCTAACAGTGACAAGAAACTAGAAGATTTAATTTAACAGATATTTCTTCCATGCTATAGTCAGGCAATCCAAAGTTATCGCCTGCACTTTTAACCATGAAAACAATAGTACGCGGTATTATCTCGTCCTCTCCTATATGGTTTACTACATCTTGTAAAAAGGTAAAAAGGAAGCATAGTTAAAACATCCAATTAACATAACAAACATCTCCCAGAAAGATGAAGACGTTTTTACTCTTGCACAAAATTGATATATTCGATATTTAGATATATTTGATATTTTGATATATTATAGTAAGCATTGTATTTTGTTGCGGTAATCGTAAGAATATCGGGCAATTCAAAAGCATTCTTTATTTGAGGCGATTTATTTTTAAATCTTTATGGTTATTGTGTATTAAATTTTGATGATTTTTTAACAATATTTTTATAAAAATTAACAAGCAAATTTAACAAAATTACAATAAATAGTATATTATATCCTATATCATTGATTGCCGTGTGAAATATGAGGACATCTGCTTACTAATTATTTCTCAAAACATTGTATTATGGTGCTTTAAAATATATGCATTTTGCAAAAAACACAATTTTGAAATATTCAAAATATTTTTATTTTAATATTGTGAATAGGACTTATTAAATTTTATTTTTAATTTTCTCTGAAATTAGACAATTTGAATTTTTTTACTAATAAATCGTCACATAAAAGTATGCTGACTTTTTCTATTACATTATTTAAAACTATTGTTGTAACTGGTAATTACCCTGTTGTGTGAGGGTAAGGGGTATTTCCTTTATTTTTTGTATGAATCCAGGAATGGTAGATAACCCATCCCGGTCACACGGTCAGGTCCCAAAGAACCGGTCGGTTAAGTGGGATCCATCCCTTTTTTGGAGTTTTTGCGGGCAGAAAGGAAGACCCGTTGAAAGCAGAGCGAACGATCTACGATAGTGCGTGAGCCTGGTGCACAATTTTTGCTGCGAGAATGGCTCTAGGTATAAATGGATAATTTAAGAGAGTTATGTCCATCTTTGGAATTGTCGGTGAGTATTTTTTTTTGGTAAAAAGGATATGAGGCTACTGGTACCCCACTGCCCACACACTCAAAGGAATATTTTCGATTGAGGTATGCGTGCGAAATATTATGAATACTTCTCTGTAAACATTTCTCTGTAAACATTTCTCTATAAACATTCTCTATAAAACTTTTTTTTATTTTATTTATTCTGCCAAATATTAAAAATCCTAAATTTTATTGTAATAGTATTTATTCGTATTCATTAAAGGGTAAAAGTAAATTAGTTGTTTGTCCTAGTATTTATTTTAATTGCTTTTTATTAATGTTAATTCATTTGGCCGTCCTACGAGTATACGTAGACCAACGGCCCCATTTCTATGTCGGTATATTAACATAGAAAAGTGGCGAGCCAGCCAGGATTTTTTGAATTTGGTTTTTTCTGTATAGAGAAGTAATCATATGTATTGATAGTTTGTATATGCGTTAATATAAGAAATGATTAGTGCGTATTAATAATTTTAAATGTTTTTATTTTCTTATGTATATTAATGATCTTATCTATATTAGTTGAGTGAATTTATTTATTGTAATAAGTTGAATTTGTATTCTGCGATTATTAAATTGAGATTTTGAATATAATTTCTTTTATAAGATAAAAAGATGAGTCTTGCAATATCAATAAGAAAACGTGCCACGGCGCGTAGTAGTTTCACGAGAACTGCTAATGTGCTGAAAGAGGAACTAAATAAAGTTGAGCCTGATAAATCCGTTTTAGAAGATAAATTCATTAAATTACAAACTGTGAATACCGAGTTAAAGAGTTATGATTCGGTAATATTAGATTTAATGATAGCAGCTGAGATCACGGACGATGATTTAAATAACGAAGTAATAAGTTGCGAGCAATATTTGGATGAATTTATTAGTTTAAGTCGTCGGATAAAGGAAAAAACGGATAATTCGGACGTAAATATTAGTATGAGATCAAAACCTGATAGCAGTATAAGTGCGTGCAATGATAAACGCTACAAATTGCCTAAAATTCAAATTAAAAAATTTGATGGGCACCTATTGAGTTATCTTTCGTTCTGGGGTCAATTTAAAAAGATTCACGAGGACAAGAATCTGGATGATGTGGATAAATTTCATTATTTAGCACAGTCAATGTTACCAGGGACTCGAGCTTATGAGCTAATTGAGAGCTATCCGTTGACTTCGGAAAACTATCCGAAGGTCATTTCTGCGTTTACGGAGCGTTTTGGTAATCAGGAAATTTTAACAGAAATATACGTGAGAGAATTGCTAAAATTAATTATCCAAAACGTGCACTCTCAAGGTAAAGATAAATTACCACTCATGACATTATTTGACAAAATCGAGTCCCATATTAGAGCTCTTGAGTCTTTAGGAGTAAATCAAAACTCCAATGCTGCATGGTTATTTCCCATGGTGGAATCATGTTTATCAGCTGAGTTGATTAGGGTATGGCAAAGAAGTTTATTATTTAATGCTGAGGGTCCACGTCTCTCAAACCTCTTAGAATTTTTGAGAAAAGAAGTTGAAGGGGAACAGAGAGTAAAACTCGCCAGGTCAGGGTTTGACATTTCTCTTTCCTCGCGTGAAGAGCACCCCAAGGAGGGTAAATTAAAAAATAAAAAACCTTTCATGAGCGCTGCCAGTTTGGTAGCAACCAAGGAAAGAAATTGCGTTTTCTGCGGAAAAAGTCATGAGAGTAAAGAGTGTTTTTCAGCTCGGTCATGGACCCTAAAGGATAGATTAGACAAATTAAGGGAATTAAAGTGCTGTCTCCGATGTTTGAAGCCTGGACATTTTGCGAGAGATTGTAAACAATTTGTTCAATGCCATCTGTGCAAACGATCTCACCCTATAATTTTATGTCCCGAGATTCAGGGAAAAAGGTGTGAGAGTGTAGCGGGTACAAAAGGGTCTACTACGGTACAAGCTACTATGTCTACTCCTTCATGTATGAGAGAAGTACTCCTTATGACATTAATGGTTGAGGTAGTGTCAGGGAACATGACGAAAAAGGTAAGGTGTCTTTTGGATTGTGGTTCTCAGAGGTCGTATATTCTAAGATCTACAGCCGAAGCCTTACATTTAAAAAGCTTTTCGTCTGAGAAATTAACTCATTCTCTGTTTGGGGGAGCAAGAACTGAATCTAAAAATCACAAACGATATTCTATGAGATTGAGACCTGTAGGGAGAAGCACTGGATATCAGTTTGACTTTCTGGATCAGGATATTATTTGTGGAGCAATACCACGTATCCCTAAAGGCCCTTTATTGAAGGAATTAAAAGGGCATAGAATTTGGATTTCGGATATGGGGGACGACTATCCGGAAATAGAACTTTTGATAGGCAGCGATATTTATGGACAAATTCTTACGGGTGAAGTAATTCAGCTTAATGAGGGTCTGACGGCCATTAATACTAAATTGGGATGGACTTTGTGTGGGGAACGAAAAGAACTAAATGTTCAAAATTTAGAGGGGGCCCAGTCTATGTTAATAACTAATCTCCATATTCAAAATATGAAAGTTTCTGATATGTGGGATTTGGAAAGAATTGGTATTACAGATGAAGTGCAGACCTTTTCCGAAGCAGATCAGTTAGTTCAGGAACAATTTTTGAAGGGGCTTAGTAGATACGAAGATGGTAGATATTGTGTAAGTTTACCGTGGGTTCAAACATTTCCTCCAAACATTGCCTCTAATCGGCATATTGCAGAAAAAAGGCTATTTGCCACTACACGGAAATTAAAGAAATTGGATAACTTTGACGAGTATGATAAGATATTTAATGAGTGGTTGTCGGAAGATGTTGTGGAAATAATTCCAGAATCGGAAAAGAGTGAAAAGGGGCATTATTTATCACATCATCCAGTTTTCAAAGTAGATAGTTTAACTAGTAAAATTAGGCCCGTATTTGATGCCTCGTGCAAATCGGATAATTCGTTTTCGCTAAATGATTGTTTGATAAAAGGTCCAAATCTCGTAGAAGAAATTCCTGCGATCTTACTGCGATTTAGGGAAAAGGCGATTGGCGTAACGTCCGATATTAGGCGAGCTTTTTTACAGATTGGCATAAGTCGACAAGATCAAAATTACCTAAAATTTCTTTGGTGGGAAAACAACAAAATTGTAGAATTCCGTCATAAAAGGGTTGTTTTTGGTGTTACCAGTAGCCCATATCTGTTGGCAGCAGTGATTTCATTCCATCTTAAAAATGTACATGCGAAGTTTGAAGTTGTGGCAGATAAGCTGTTAAATGCATTTTATGTCGACAACTGCGTCACTTCAGTTGATACGAATGTAGAGCTAGAAGTATTTATACAACAAGCAACTGCCATTATGGCGGACGCCAAAATGGAACTGCGTATGTGGACTTTTGGTCCAGAGCAAGAACTATCGTTACAGAATGTTGAACCTATATCTCCAGTTTTAGGTCTTCAATGGGACCGTATAGAAGATAGTTTATTTATACCATTCAAGTCTGAGCCAATAGCAGACTTATCGAAAAGAAAACTACTATCGATAGTACATTCCGTATTTGATCCTTTGGGCTTCGTCGTGCCAGCAATGGTACCTGCGAAATTAATACTCCAGGAAGCCTGGGCAACTGAAGCAAATTGGGACTTACCTTTGCCAGATGAACTACAATCTAGATTCTCAACATGGTACCGCGGACTGTCTTGTATTTCCCAGCTTAAATTGGAACGGCGTATAGGTTATGGAAAAAGAGACTCCTGGTCATTACATATTTTTGTGATGCCAGTAAAAATGCTTACGCCACTGTTATATTTTTAAGAAGTGAAAGCAGTGGTCAGGTTTATGTGAAATTTGTTGCTGCAAAATCACGGATATCTCCATTAAAGAAGGTGACTATTCCACGCTTGGAGTTATTAGCGTGTGTTTTAGGCTCACGCCTAGCTAAATACGTTGTTACTGCTTTATCTTTGAGAGAAGTCCCAACCTACTACTGGACTGATGCAACAGTAGCTCTTTGCTGGATTCAACGAGAAGAAAACTGGGGAGTGTTCGTAAATAATAGAGTTAGAGAGATTCGAAGTCTGTCTAAGAAGGAATACTGGAGACACATCCCAGGGAAATTAAATCCAGCAGACATAGCATCACGCGGCTGTACACTCCAACATCTGTTGCAGTACGGTTGGTGGGAGGGACCTGAATTTTTGAAAGCTTTCCCGGAGGCATGGCCAAAGTCTGAATTTTCGCCAAACGAAGAATTAATTGCAGCAGAGATGAAAAAGAAAATAATTGTTGACTTGAGTGTAAAAATAGAGAAGCCCGAGTGGTTCGAACGTTTATCCAGTTTTTCTAAGATTGTGAGAGTTTTTTGCTGGATGATGCGTTTTGTAAATAAATTGAGAAAAAAGCCTTCTTATGGTACTAAAACCCTAACAGTTGAAGAAAAAGCTAAGGCTGAGATCATTCTGTGGAGTATAGAGCAGAAAAAGCATTTTCATGAGAAAGAAAATTCTGTGCATGGTCTGCAAGTGGTGCGAGGTGATGACGAGGTTCTTCGTGTTAAAACTAGGATCATTGAACGAGATGATGATCTGTCCTTTTTATATCCAATCCTTCTTCCGTCCAAACACTACTTAACTGAGTGCTTGATAAG
Organism: Caerostris darwini; assembly: GCA_021605075.1. Classification (NCBI taxonomy): domain Eukaryota; kingdom Metazoa; phylum Arthropoda; class Arachnida; order Araneae; family Araneidae; genus Caerostris; species Caerostris darwini. The sequence goes on from BPLQ01012314.1 coordinate 737,505, forward strand.
AGAATATCATTTAAAAGTACTGTCATGCAGGTGTGCAGATATTGGCAGCCAAATTAAGACTGCAATACTGGATTTTTTTCTTCCAAGAGAAATATAAGATCTTGCGTATCACGTTGTGTTGTATGCAAAAGATTCACTGCAAAAGCGTTGACTACTCCACCTATACAGTTGCCTCTTGACCGAGTAAGAGAATCGGCAATCTTTGAGATAACGGGTATAGATCTTTGTGGTCCTTTACTTCTTAAACCGAGGGGAAAAGCCTGGATTGTGTTATTTACTTGCGCAGTGTACAGGGCAATTCATCTTGAACCTCTTACGTCACTCAGCACAGAATCTTTCATGCAAACCTTGAGAAGATTTATTGCACGGCGAGGCCGTCCATCAACGGTGTACACGGACAATGCTACAAACTTTAGAGGAACGGACAATGCCTTGAAGAAAATTGATTGGCAGAAAATATCGGAAAACGAATGTTATCCGATCAAGTGGAAGTTCAATCCCCCTACTGCTGCTTGGTGGGGGGGGGGGATGGTGGGAGCGGCTTATTCGTTCAGTCAAGAGCCTGCTCGTGCGCATTCTAGGAAGATCATCAGTAAATTTTGAAGAGCTTCTAACGATACTTTGTGATGTTGAAGCATCAATAAACAGCCGCCCGTTGACTTATATCTCGGACGATTCAGATGAACTCATTCCTTTGACTCCTTCCTTGTTTTTGCAAGACATAAAACAAGTGGGGGTACCTGATTTAGATTCAGTCGACTCCAACAAACTGAATGTGCGCGTGAATCACTGCAACACTTTGCGTCGAGAACTGAGAAGTCGTTTCCGTAAGGAATACTTAAGCCAACTTGTGCAGAAGGCCAAAGCCACGTGCCAAGAACTTAAAGTCGGGGACATTGTTCTCATCGAACTGGAAAACAAAAAACGTGTCATGTGGCCTATGGGCCGAATTGAGAAAATCTACAGCAGTAGAGATGGTGCGTCCAGGGTAGTACAGGTGAGAACGAGTAGTGGTTGCTTGACGCGACCAATTCAAAAACTTTACCCGTTGGAGGTGTCAACTTCTGGAGATCCTGTACTCACCCGGACAACTGAAAACAGGTCCAGATATGGACGACTGTTTATATCAACTAAGAAATAATGTTTGAGACTGTAAATAGAAAGGCTATTATTTTTTTGAATTAGTATTTGAAATTGTAATTCTCATGATGTAACATTTATATGCTGTAATTTTATTTAGTTCATAGTATTTTGTTTTTATGTGTTCATATTTGTCAAGCAGTGTTCAATTTAATTTTTATTTTTTATGTGTAATTTTATGGATGTGTATACCCATAGCAAAATAGGTGTAAGAAAATTTAGAGTTTAATTTTTGGCTCCCGCCTAAATTAAAGGTGGGAGGATGTTGTAACTGGTAATTATCCTGTTGTGTGAGGGTAAGGGGTATTTCCTTTATTTTTGTATGAATCCAGGAATGGTAGATAACCCATCCCGGTCACACGGTCAGGTCCAAAAGAACCGGTCGGTTTGGTGGGATCCATCCCTTTTTTGGAGTTTTTGCGGGCAGAAAGGAAGACCCGTTGAAAGCAGAGCGAACGATCTACGATAGTGCGTGAGCCTGGTGCACAATTTTTGCTGCGAGAATGGCTCAGGGATAATTTGTAATGGAGAGTTATGTCCATCTTTGGAATTGTCGGTGAGCATTTTTTTGGTAAAAAGGATATGAGGCTACTGGTACCCCACTGCCCACACACTCAAAGGAATACGGCCCCATT